>JANAVB010003398.1:1601516-1719571 GCA_029216955.1 Iris pallida
ATATATATATATAATATATATATATAATAAAAATATATATATAATCTATAATTATATATAATCTATATAACGGATCAAAAGCTCCACTTAGAAAACCCCGTAAAAATTCTCTCACTCTCAGCCGTCTATTTAATGTTGATATTAATGTTTGTTAATATTAATGTTAAATACTAAAATAACATTAAACTTAACATTAAAATTAATATTAACATTAACATTAGCTTTAATATTAACATTAACATTACATAACATTAATATAAAAAAAATTAAATTTAACATTAACATTATATTAACATAACATTAATATTAACATTAAATGGACGGCTGAGAGTGAGGGGTTTTAGGAGGTTTTTCTATGGGGGGAGCTTTTGATCCGCTCCCTTATATATATATATATATATATAAATATATTTTTAATATATATATATATTATATATATATATATATATATATATAATATATATATATATAGATATATATATATAGATATATATAGAAATAAGCCTTTATTGATAGCTAAGACAGAACCAAAGTTACATAGGGTTTCATTTGAATCCCGAACAAAAATAGAAAAAACTAGTGCTTCTTCCTTCCATGTGGCATGCAATTGTAGCCTTGCCAATTTGTCGCTGGATCTCCTTGATAATTGGTCTCCCATTATACTTGTATTGTTCATACCTCCATTTGTTTCTGTTTTTTTCGCAAGACCCAGCAAATCGCCCTACAGTGATCTGCTTATAATGAAGATTGTTTCTTCTCCACCTTAGATTTAAACACTCCTCCAAGCTCGACACCCGACACGAACTCGTAAGATTGATTGAGAAGAACTCCATACCTGATTAGCCAATTCCCCCTCATAAAATATATGATTAATAGTTTCAGACTTAGGATTAACACGACAATGGCACGACGAAGCAAGCTGAAAGCCAATTCTTTGAACATTGTCGTCTGTAGGAAGACGACCAAGGAGGATCCGCCATAGGAGAATCGACCATTTAGAGGGAATACAGGTACTCCAAATATGCTTGAACCTATTGTCAATAGAAAATGGTTGTCGAATAGCTTTCCAAGCAGATGAGACAGTGAAAGTAGAATCGGATAGCCAGTGCAGACCCATGCCATCTTCATCGATCAGTTGGAATCTATCATCAAGATCTCTTCCGGCAATGATGCGATGCCAAACGTGTGATGCATTGGATTGTATAAAGGCTTGGGATGGATGTATATAAGGGAAATACTTTCTCTTCATGAATTTGGTCCAAAGTAATTCCTGAGATTTCAGTTTCCACCAGAGTTTTACTGTGAAGGCATCGAAGATATCCTTAAGTCGCCTGACTCCCAAACTACCCTCCTCATGTGGTCTAGCGATTTGGTTCCAACCGATCCATGAATGTTTCCTGATCCCATCCTTTGATCCCTATAAGAATTCACTAAACATGGCTTCGATTTGATTGAGAATACTCATAGGGGGTTGCACGCAGCAAGACAAAATAGCAGAATGGAGGATAACACTGATTTAATGAGAATCAACTTACCCCCAGGCGACAGAGTCTTGTTGTGCCAGCCTTCTATTTTGCTGTGGACTTTATCCTTGAGTTCTTCAAACATAGCCGAGTTCCTTCTACCAGTCATTAGTGGACAGCCAAGATAAGTAATATGAGGGTGTTTAAGCTGATAACCTATCAATGTACTCAAAGAAATTCCCCTATCCTCCGAGAAATCCACTGAGACACATATAGCCGATTTAGAGGAGTTGACACGCTGTCCGGAAGCTATCTCATAGCACTGAAGGACCTGCATAAGCATTTGTATAGAACGCCTATCTCCACCCGAGAAAATAATAATATCATCAGCATATGCGAGATGTGTTACTCTCGGGCATCCACTAGGAGAGTAATAAGGAGTGAAGCCAGGGTGTAGTGCCAATCTTTGTAAATTTCTACTCAAAGATTCAGCAGCGATCACAAATAGAATAGGAGATAAGGGATCACCTTGACGAAGCCCCCTGAAAGCCTAGAAATATCCGGAAATATTGCCATTGATCATAGTCGAGAACCAGACATTATTGACCAAATGTAGGATCATATTAACCCATGTTTCATTGAACCCAAGTTTACGGAGTATAGAGAATAGGAATCTCCAATTAACCCGATCATAAGCCTTGCTCATGTCGAGTTTGATTGCTGTATTGCGTCCCCAATTATCATGATCGAGCATACTGAATATTTCTTGTGCGAGGATAATGTTGTCAACAATCTCCCTGCCCTTAATAAATCCACTTTGCTCCGGAGAAATGATCCTAGCCATCAGAGGAGAGAGCCTATTCGCCAGGAGCTTGGAGAAAATCTTGTTCACAAAATTACAAAGACTGATTGGCCGATACTCAGATATGGATGTTGGATTCTTCTTCTTGGGGATCATGATAAGGAGGGTACTAGTAATGACTTTCGGCAAGGAGAAACCATCAAAAAACATATGCGCAGCTAGGATGTCGTCCTTGATAATCTCCCAAGACTTAATAAAGAAAATCCTAGTGAAGCCATCTGGGCCAGGGGCACTATGCCGATCTATAGATTTAACAGTGTTATAGAGTTCCTCCATGGTAGGCTTCTGAGTCAGAGTAGCACTTTCCTTTTCGCTCAGTACTTTAGGGAGAACTGACATGAAGTCTTCATCAGCAATGACCGGTTCAGGAAGAAATACCTTCTCGTAATGAGCATTTGCAATCAGTTGAATGTCTTCTAGCTCAGTAGCAATAGCTCCATCCTCGCCCGTGAGGTGATGTATATGTAGACGACGGCGCTTATTAGAAACACAGGAATGGAAATAGCCCAAATTTCGATCCCCTTGTAAGTCCCATTTGAGCCTAGCCTTCTGTTTCCAATAGGCCTCTTCGATCTGGATTCTCTGCTTGAGATGAGCCTGAGCTTCCTGGAGATTAGGGCGCAATGAAGGATCACTTTCATAAGCAACCACAGAAGCCACCACCCTATCTTCGACGAGTTTAACAGCCTAGAAAATATCGCCGAATGTCGCATGACTCCATGATGATAAAGCCTTTCTAGTAGCCGATAGCCGCAGACCCAAATTGATAATGGGATGATGATGATGAACCGTAGTCCATGCTTGCTCAACTGTCGAAAGAAATGAGGGATGAGCGGGCCAAAAGGCTAAGAACCGAAAAGGCTTCTTCGGGACAGAAGATCGAGCACGAAGTTGAAGGAGAATAGGAGCATGATCCGACTCCGTGCGATTAAGGTGATCACAAGTCGTAAGAGGAGCCCAGTCCCACCAGCTCCAGTCCATTAACACCCTGTCGAGCCTGGAACCCTGTCGCTCTGGGCCGTCGTCTGTCTTGACCCAAGTAAAGCAATTGCCAGAGAATGGAGCTTCTATAACGCCCGCAGCCAAGTGAAATTACCTGAACTCCCGCATGGATGCCTCATTGGGAGGCAGGCCCCCAAATTTCTCATCCATCCGTGTGATCGCATTAAAATCACCTCCAATCAACCATGGGTAGGGGAAGAATGTCTGGAGACGAAGCAGTAAATCCCACAGCTCGCGGCGACCCTCCCTCGTGTTGCTGCCATGGACAGCAGATATAAGAGCAGTGGAAGGTATAAGCGGGTGTGAGAATAGGACCAAGAGAGATTGGTCCGTAGTATCGGCCAGAGTAATTTGTCCTTCCTTGCTGTAAAGAATCTAGATATTCCCTTTGTCGTTTGTGAAAGCCATGGGAAAGCCGAGCTTGACTTGATAAGAATGCAGTTGGTCAGGAGTAACTTTGGGTTCAATAATGGCTAGGAACTGGACCTTATGAATGCGACAAAGAGTTTTCATTCTTTTAAGAGTCATATGATTGGCTATTCCCCGAACATTCCATAAAAGTATGTCAAACATTAGAGGTTGATGAAGAGGATTGAGTTGGAGGGAGCTTAGCTGCAGATCGAAGGACTCGAGAAGACGGCAGCGGTGGCATCTTCTTAGGTCTGGGCTCTGAAAAGCGACCAGCTTCAGGCGCTGGTAGGACTGTACGAGCTTCTTCTTCCTCCACTTGGAGAGCCCATGACCCCGTATGTGTATTGAGCTCACCCTCCTCGAGCTGGTCATCAGGAGGAGCATCAACTTGGACCGAAGGTTGTAATGGAGGCACGTAAGGAAGTGAATGAGGATTGATGGCAGTGTCGGGGGCTTCAGATGATGTGGGTATGGCAGTGGTGTCCATCATAGCCGCAGAGTCCTCGAGGAGAGAGTTGGAGCGATTATCACAGCCATCATCTGGAGTTGATAGGATTGGCGGAGCGTCGGGATTGGCTTGCACCTGGAGAGTGGATGAGGTATGTGGCAGTTCGGGATTCGGTTGAGCATGGGGTTCTGTGGAAAGATTCACGTGGAGAGAAAGATTAATTAATGACTCCTTGGGATCCGTTGGTTGGAGTTGGTCATTCATGGAGGGGGGTGCTTGGTCATTAATAAGACCTCCTATTATAGGGGCTTGTATTGATCCTTCACCAACAGTTAGTGTATTTTGGTCCCTAGTGTTTGCCATTAAAATCTTTTGATTGCAAATTTCAATTACAAACAGAACAGTATTACAATGTAGGACTTAGACGTAGTCCTAGTAGTACACTTTTGTTTATCTGGGTCCCTTGTGCTGATAGAGCGAGTGGTAATGCGTTGACTCCGTTGACGATCTGACGACAGTTCTCGGTTCTCTGAAGGTCTGAGTTGCTCTGGGTGCTGGAGCTTGCGGAGAGGAAGAAGACATTGAGTGTCTGTATCTGCCTCTCTGTGTGTGCTCGTAGGTCTGTCTCTGTATATGTATGTCCGTATGTTTGAAAGAAGGAAATGATCCCTCTATTTATATCTTGCAGGCTGGCTGCTTATGTGCGCATATGTAGGATATGCCTGTTTATGGGGATGCCACGTAGTGATTGTTGATGGAGGCACATGAATGATACGCTCTGATTGAGGAGTTGAACCTTTCCTATTGCCTTTGTGGGCTGCAACCGAGCTGACACGTAGCAATAGAGGGGATCTTTCAGTTGCTGAGATCTTGGGTGATTAGCACCCCTTCATAGGCTGAATCGAGTCAAAGGACACGTGTCGTAGGTCCATAGCTCAAAGATCTCGGATTTGGTGGAGAGTGATCAGATAGGATACGTCTGAGATTGGGCGCATGACGAGACTTTGGCTTATAACCTTTAGGAGTCACGAACCAGTCTGGGCGCACGACTTTTGAGGCGTATGCGAGGCTGCAGTAGTGACTTGACTTCTGTCTTTAGGGATCAGAAAAAAGTCTGAGGAGCATGGCTTTTGAGGCGCATGCAGAGATTTGGGCGCATGGCTGTGGAGGCGCATACGAAATGGTTGGGCGGCCACGTGGTTTGTAACCGCCGGAGGAAAGTAATGATGATGCTGACGTCGGCGATGCTTTATTTTCTGAAAAAGTTGTCAACTTGTTTAGTCCTCGGGGGACGTGCTGCCAACTCTGTCAGACTTCAGCATTCAATATTCTTGACAGGTGATAGGCCTTTGGGTGGGCGCATCGGTCTGCATTCTACTAGGCGCATGGGGACGCATCCACATAAGGCGCTTGGTGTTGAGGGGCGCATCTGTATGATGCACGATCTGACCGGCGCATCCGTCTGTATGATACATCTTTATTGGCCCGACTGTTACGTTCTTCGAGTCCTTTAAATAGCCGTTTTTGACTTGGCCGAATTCGAGGTGTTAGGTTCATCACCATTACTGCAAATTCATTGCACGAGATTCGGAGAGCCAGCCACTTGGCGCATGGGATTGATTTGCCCGGCCTATAAATAGTGGCATGGAGAGGGTTTGCTTCTCGTTCTCTCACGTCCTCCCGAAATGAACTTGTTTGCCCGAGCACATTCTGTTGATGAGATGCTCCCGAGGGTGAAGATGCGATGCATTGTTTTTATTGATGCACTCGAAGGTGACTGTTACATCCAAAAGTCGGAGTCGAGGGCTTCTGAGGCAGGCGGAAGGTGCCTGTTGAATCCAAAGATCGGGATGCTCGAACCTCGTCTCCGTTATGCTGGAAGAGCTACAGATCGGAATTGCGGTGCTCCGATCATCTTCCTTGGGTTTGGGAGAGCTCCTCCTCCCGCTAGAGTGGGTGTTGCCCATTCTGGTTGGGTTGAAAGCTGCTCATTTAGTCGCGGGTCGATTGCGGTGCTCTCCTCTTCTTTGATTTGGAGAGCTCTTCCTCCAACTAGAGGGTTGATTGTCCACCCTCGTTCTGCTCAATAAATGCTTCATTAGTCGAAGCATTTGATGGCACATATGCTGAGACTTCATGATGTGCCTGACTGAAAGGGCGGCACATAACTAAGCTGCTGAAGGGATGCACATAACTGAGCCGCTGAAGGGATGCACATAACTGAGGATGCACATAACTGAGCTGCTGAAGGGATGCGTCTATTTGAAAGCGCATGGCGAGATACGCCTATTTTAATAGTGCATGGTGGTTGCTGTGCCTAGCTGTAGACTTAGGGTCTTTTCTTTGTAGAAGTTCTCCTTTGTACAGCTCTTTTTTAGACATATGATAGACTTTTATATGAAATAAAAATCTTCTTTTAATGTCTATACTTTTTCTATTTGCTGTGCCAAGTACTTCCTCTGAGCTTCCTGGCGCATGTGATGTTAGGCGCATAGGATTTCTGGTCCTAAAATTCCATGCTTCTACAAGACCCCCTTCAAAGTTTTTAAAACTTTTTGTCAAGTTTTGGAATACTTAGAATAAGAAGCATGGTGCCATTTTCAATGGGGCGCATGACTATTCGGGTGCATGATTATCTGCGCATCAGTGATGGGGCGCATGCTCCTCTCAGTTAATGCAAATGATAACGCTTCGATAACCAAAAAAGACTGATGATGATCTTTTTGGATTTATTTGCAGTTATCTCCTCACAAAACCCGGGGCGGCGGCTGAGGTCACACTTCATCGGTTCACGCGTGCGACTGAGCCTATAAATAGGCGTCTGATAGAGAAAGAGAGAGTTCTTCCTCTCTTTGCTTTCTTTTTTTTAGAGTTCTTCTTTTGAGAAACCCTAACTTTCTTCTTTCACGAAATAGCTCTGAAGACTTCTCGTGGAGGTACTGGCAAGGGAAAGGAGCCTGCAGAGTTCGTCAAAGAGGACGTTCCTGTCACCATTGTGACTCCGACCGACGTTCGGCCTGTGGTGACAGGTGGGTGTCATTTTTTTAGCTTTTTTAGACGAGTTTGGAGCACATGGTTGAGTTGCATCATGTTATTTGTGTCCTAACTCTTTGTCGCCGATGCGCATGGACTTCTGTCCTGATGATGCGTCGAGGCTATTCTGCCGACGCGCATGGGTTTAGGCCCTGATTATGCACCGAGGTTTTACTGCTAACGCGCATGGATTTACACCCTGATGATGCGCCGAAGCTTTTACTGCTACCGCGCATGGGTTTACACCCTGATGATGCACCGAAGCTTCACTGCTGACGCGCATGGGTTTAGACGCAGATGATGCGTCGAAGCTTCACTGCTGACGCACTTTGTCTTCTTAAAGCTTCTTGCCTAACTTTTATTTTTGCTGTGTTAGTGTCGATGACTATTCCTTTGCTGAATGAAGTCCTTCTGGATGCTTCTCTTTGTCAAATGGGAGTTGATTTCGACGAGGAGGTTATTAACCCCGCGAAAGCTGCTATCCTACTGAATCAGCCTTCCGAGAGAATGCTGCAAATCCATAATCAGTCGCCTGTTTTCCTCCAGAGTATGATGGAGAGCGGCAAACTGGAATCTGCTGAGTCCGAGGATGTGACCTTCTTGAAACCTGCATTTCTGTTCGGTGACCGACTGATCTCCACCGAGGCAAAGATACAGAAGATCAAAGAAGACTGGTTCTTCTCTGCGAAGGGCATGGTTCTGTACATGCGACAACTTGAACGCCAATTGCCGCTGACGGCCTTCTACCGTTTAGCTTCCAAGAGAAGGATGTCATGGGAACTTACTCCTTCTCAAGGAGGGGTAGTGGGGGGTACTCTTTCGATTGATGTTACTTCGAATCAAAGGGATACCTTGGCCGCCTCGCAAGCTGGTCCCTCATTCAGTTGTCGAACTTTGCATCCTGGAAGCCTTTATAGTTAGGTTCCTAATGACACTTTTGCCTTTAGTGCTTTGACCATTGCAAATCGGATGCTAACATCGAAGGTTATGTATCCGAAAGGTGGCTTTAGGGTTGAAGGTTGGTGTCACCATGTGCTGAAGTGGGACGAGTTGACCCTTTGGGTGTTATCGAAGTTCAAGGCTGAGCATAAAGAGATTGGGCTAACGGCCGCTATCCGTGCCACACAGGCCGGCGTGGATCTCAACAAGCATATGTTTCTTGCGCTCTTGGAAACGTTCAATACCCAGACTGGCACTTTCTTTACTCCAGTGGGGGAGTTGGGACTGGCCCTCCATGAGATGTACGAGGTGTCCAAGCTTCCCTGGGACTCGGAACCGTACGAGGAATATTTCCCCTCAAACGAAGAGATCGTCGTTCTAGAAAAGAAGGACCCGGAGATGATGGCTGTTTTCAAAGAGGTGACGAGCCATCATTATCTGATGCAACGGAAGGACAAAGGCAAGTCTCAGCCTCATGTAACCGCTTGGAGAGATTACGTCTTCATGCAGGATTTGGCGGACTCCTCAAATATCCGGTCTACGACTCCGCAGGGGCTGAAATCCGTGGAAGTAACTTTCGAAATGAGCCGACTAGACGAGAAGGCCCCCCGTTCAAATGAGAGTGGCGAAGACGCGTACAGCCGTTTCTGGCACTGTGTGCACCGGATGTCATCCAAGGCAGTATTGACTGTATACTTGATGATATGGCTCCGGGATTGTGAGTTCTCGGGCGGATCTGGCTCTGTAGAGAGGGTAAACCGGAACCTCATTTTGCCAGCAGTGAAATTAGTTTTTGGTCGCCCTTTGGCTATCCTCCCCGCGATGGTGTGTAACCTGTTGCGGGGCTTGAGGACTTTTGCTGATGATGTAATCCATGTGAGAGGTAGGAACGACAACTTTCCCCGGGCTGAGCTACCATTCCATTATCTGATGGGATGGTTGATTCTGTATCACCCGAACGTGATAAGTCCAGGTCCTGAAGAGGATCACGTTGAAGGTGAGCCTTTATCCGTCGCTTCTACAAGAGGAAGTGGTTGCACACCGGCGTCCCCGTCTGCAGGAGAGTCTTGTCTTATCTTCAGGGGTGGGAGATCGTCAAGGTCAGTCCCATCTTCAAAGATTTCGAGGCTGACCAAGATTTGGAAGACTCTAGTGAGGATGCGATCACTCTGCTGAAATAGGGATTTCGTTGGTTGCAGATTATTCGGCCTTCCTACTTGGTCTACCGCAACCAAAATAAGTGTTATCTGGAGCCATATCTGCCAAGCCGGTTTGCTCGCCTGTTTGGTTACACCCAGCTAATGTTACGGAACCCCAGTAACAGTCTGGGGTTTGCTAGGAGTTTACTGGATGGAGCCCGGGGTTGGCAATATTACAATGCCGGGTGCACTGGTGTTCGTTTCAATACGCCAGTTCGCAACCCTCGGCCACAGATCCTCTATTCGGCCGTTAAGCTGTATTGCACCATAAATACTGTGTCTTTTGATTATGCTAGGGAGACCAGTTTCATCATTGGAACTCAGCTATAGGCTACGAATAACATGTTGGTGGCGGCTCGATCATATCGTCCACCAGAGTTGGCGGGATATCGGGCTGCTGCTGTAGCATCAACGGGATGTATTCGGGAAGATCTCCCTGCTGGGAAGAGGCGGGCTGACGTAGAAGCCGGTTCGTGTGTACCAAAAAGGCCGAGAAAAATGACAATTCCAAAGGCAACAGGAGTGCCGTCTGTAACGCCAATAGAATCAGTTCCTTTTGAGGTAAAGACATTTTCCATAATCTGGCTCCTTCCGTCATTTTTGTGACATATGATTTCATTTTGTAGGAACCGTTGAAGAAGAAGACCCGGGTTTCAAAATCGGGCGTCAGTAAACCGAAGGAGGTGGTAAGCTCTTCTGATGAGCGCATTCCTCCGATTGTAATGTCTCCTGTGGGGGAGAATCCTGACAATGTCATTCCGACGGAGATTTCAGTATCTCCAGATTATGTTGGAAGGAAAGCTGAGGTTGAAGCAGTTCTCGAGATGGTACAAGCCGTCGTGGGGGCCTTGGACGTTGAGGGTCCAGCAGACACGAGGCTTCCAGATGAGAAAGTGGAGTGGAGTTCCTCGTCTTCAGATGACGTTCCTCCAGAGATGCGTGA
This sequence comes from Iris pallida, assembly GCA_029216955.1. Lineage (NCBI taxonomy): Eukaryota > Viridiplantae > Streptophyta > Magnoliopsida > Asparagales > Iridaceae > Iris > Iris pallida. The sequence goes on from JANAVB010003398.1 coordinate 1,611,817, forward strand.
GCTTGTTGCGGGGGCAACAGACGTGATTGAAACAGAGGAGAGGGTTGATTCTCCTCCTTGTTATGATGAGGGAAGGTTGGCTGCAGCGTTGTCGAGCCCTACCCCAGACTCAGCAGCAGAGGCTGAGGTGGCTGCCGACCGGGAGGTAGCAATAGATCCTATCCCCGCGGAGAGATTTGATGGTGAAAGTGAGACTCGTCCGCTGATCCTGACTCCAAGGGAGCCGAGTCAGGAAATAAGTGTTGATCTCGCTGCTCTGCCAGAGGGGGAATGTCCCGTACGGCCTGCTGATAGTGTGTTGGGGACGGATGAGGTAGCCCCTGACGTCGGTGGTCCCTCCGAGCTTAAGAAGGGTAAGGGTTTGCTGGAACCCTCTGTTGCTCCTTCTACTTGGGGTACGATAATGACGCCTCTCTTGGCTACTTCTGTTCTTTTGGCTCCTCGGGCTAGTAGTCAAGACCCTGTTGAGGAAGAGTCTGTTGATGTCGGGATTTCAGCCTCGCAGATTGAAGCCGACAGGCCTTCTTCTGGTCCGCCGACTAGAGCAGCTCCTCCAACTCCTGCTATGACGCCGCAAATGCTGGCGGATACAGATCAGTATGTGAAGTTTATTATTGAGGCGGTGTATAAGATGCTGTAGAGGGGCGTATCGACAGTGATAGATGCCAATGGGAGTTTTGCGACAGCAAAAACCCTGGCACTCCCTCACATTGGTCTGATACGTTCCTACCAAGGCCATGATCATATGGCCGAGATTCTGGAGGCCTCGATGGCCGAGATGGACCAGCTGCTTTTCGAGTTTCAGTGTATCCAGAAAAATGATCTCTCCGTTCTGATAGACGCAAAAAAAGAGAAGTTGATCGCTGAAACTGAGTCCTCTTATCAGGCCACCGTGGGTGTCTGGGAACACGAGGTGGCTGAAACTGAGGCTGCGGTGGAGAGGTTATCTCAGTCCACACAGGAGAAGGTAGAGTTGTGAGCTGCGTTGGACTCTAGTATAGCGGAGGTTGATGCCATGATTCGCCTCCTTGAAGACCAGCGGGCCCAACTCTTATTAGATGCTGAGCGAGTCCAGGATGAACATATAGCATCTAAGGAGGAGGAAGCGGCTTTCACCCGTCAGGCTCTTATCCTGGCCCAGCAACGGCAATAGTTGGATGAAAAGCATGAGGATGACACTTCTCCTGAGGCCATAGAAATGATGTGTCAAGAAGCCGAACTCCGGGTCCTGACGACCGTAGAGACTCAGGCGGCAGACTTGAAGCATCGGATTGAAGAGCTTTAGGCAAACCCCGGGGATGTTTAGGGATTGTAGTCTCTTTTTTTTGTGTAATTTGCAACTCTTGCTGGGGGTGTAATCCTTTATTTTTTGAATAAAGAATACAGAGTTTTTTGTGGTGTGTTCATTTTTGCTGTAATAAACTTGATGATTTGTGTGGACCTATTATCTTTTACGTACCTTAGTTTTTAGGTACAGATAATAAGTTCGAGAGAACCGACATGTTTGCTCAGAGGTGATATGGACGTGGTAAATATGGGATTCAAATGATGAGGTCTTCCTACTCAGAGGTGTTATGGACATGGTAGGAATGACTCTGGGGGATACTCGGAACTACTCAGAGGTTATGTGGACGTGGAAGTTCTGCGATCAATGTACGGCAACGCAAGGGTTGTCTGTATGGGATGTTTACTCAGAGGTAATGTGGACGTGGTAAACGTGATGGTAGCGTAGTCTTACGGAGTGTAAGATTCTGCTTTGTAGGGTGTAGGGGGAATAACTCAGAGGTAATGTAGACGTGGTTGTCCTTCTACTGGAGAATGCCACGGAACAGCTGGGTTCTGGAAGCGTAAGATTTTATGGAAGGGAATTATATGTGAGCCCTGATGATTGGGTTCATAGGCTCCCTTGTTAGGTGGAGATAGAAGTACATGTCTGAAAGATGTCAAGAGTAGTACTTTTTAAGGAACTTGTCGTTGATGGGCATCATGAACAAGTCCCCATTGGGTTTGGCGAAGCGGTAAGCACCGTTCGAGTATACGGTCTCTATGATGAAAGGTCCCTCCTACTTGGGCTCAAACATTCCTGGTGTCTTGTGAGTCAACGCCATCGGCCTCCTGACTGCCAGAACTAGGTCGCCTACTTAGAAAGTCCTCTGCTTGACCTTCTTGTTGAAAGCCTGTGATATACGGGCTTGATAAAGTTCGATGCGCTGTTGAGCTAGGAGACATTTTTCGTCAAGTGCTTCCAATTCTCCAAGACGGTGATGTTGATTGTCTTCCTCTGTTAGTTGATTTGTGATCGCTACACGGAGCGAGGGTATCTGGATCTCGAGAGGCAGTACCGCTTCTCTTCCGTAGACCAAGGAGAATGGGGTATCGGGGTCCGTACCGTTGTATGGTAGGCCCAAAGGCATTCGTCGAGCTTTTTGTTCTAGTTGCATTTGTTGGATGACACGATCTTTTTGAGTAGCCTGACGATAGTCTTATTGAATGCCTCGGACAATCCATTTGCTGCCGGATTGTAGGCGGTTGATGCCACATTTTGAATACGATTCTTGTCACAGAATCTGGTGAAAACATGGCTGATGAACTGAGGACCGTTATCATGGATAATCCTCCGAGGTACCCCAAAACGGTAGATGACATGGTGCTTGATGAAACTGACCACCTGGGAGCTCTTCACTTTCGCCAGTGGAACTGCTTCTGCCTATTTGGAGAAGTAGTCGGTGATGGCTAGGATGAAGCGGTGTCCCCTTGATTAAGGAGGGGTGATCGGTCCTACAATGTCCATGCCCCGGGCTTCAAAGGGCTAGGAGGCGACCGTAGGATGTAGTGGTTCTGATGTTGTATGGATGAAGTCAGCGTGGAGCTGGCACGCATGGCACTTTTTAGCATAGTCGACAGCGTCGGCTGCCATGGTTGGCCAGTAGTAGCCCATGCGTCGCAGTCGATCCTGCAACTTAGGTCCAGGTTGATGTGTTCCGCAGGTTCCGTCGTGAGCTTCTCGAAGAGCTTCGGCTGCTTCTTCGTTGGATAAACATCGAAGGAGAAGTCTATCGTAGGAGCGTCGGTACAGCATTTTAGTAGCTGTATCGTAATAGAATCGAAGGGAACGCCTCCTGACTGAGACGGCTTCTTTCGGGTCCTCTGGGAGAATTTCGTAGACAGCGAACTCGATGAACGGGAACCTCCAGTCTCGAACATTAACACCGACACTTGTTGACATGGCATGGGCCATTTGTGAGCATAGGTTGTTCTTAGGATAGACCAAGTCTCGACCAACTACCGTGATGTAGTATTGAGTCCCAAGGGGTGCTGCCAATGAGGCTGCACGGCCAGCCAGAGCGTCAGCCTCCATATTTTGTAAACGAGGTACATCTTCGATAAAGAACTTGGTGAAGGTTAAAATGATGTTCAATGCAACTTCATGGTAAGGAATCAGATCCTCATGGTGAACTTCGTATTGCCCTCTGACCTGGTTAACGATGAGTTTTGAGTCGCCGTAGGCTTCCAGATGATCCACCCCCAGCTGTTGTGCCAGCTGGAGTCCCATGATGAGAGCGTTGTACTCGACAACATTGTTGGAGTACGGCTTCGAAAGGGAGTAGACACGCTGGATGACCAGCTGATCGGGGGAGACTAAGACTACCCCGACTCCTGCGATGATTTGGCCTTTGGGGCCTGTTCTTGAAGCTCCATCAAAAAACATCCGCCAGACGAAGCTTTCTTCGGTGACGTTTGATTCTTGGACCTCATCCGGGATGTCTTCATAGAGTCTTGAGGACTCTGGGATGGGGTGTGCAGCTAAAAAGTCGGTCAGAGACTGATCCTTAACGGCTTTTTGTGGAACGAACACCATATTGTACGGCGTTAGCAGGATCGCCCATGTAGCTAGCCGGGAGTTCAATGACCCTGGCTTCGTCATGAGAACTCTGAGTGGATTGACTCGGGAAATGACATAAATTGTCTGGCCCGAGACATAATGGCGAGTCTTTTGGATGGCAAATACCAAAGCCAAACACTCTTTTTCAACGGGGTTGTACCGGTGTTCGGCCCCGATCAGTGTTCTACTGAGGTAGTAGATAGCTTGCTCATAGCCTGCATCGCTGTTCTGAGCCAGCAGAGCACCAGGGAATGATCCATGGCACGGACGTAGAGGAGAAATGGTTTGCCGGCGACGGGTGCCACCAGGACTGGCCGGCTCGTCAAGTAAGCCTTGATGTCGTCGAAAGCTTTTTGGCATTCCTCGGTCCAGACGTAAGAGACTCCCTTCTTCATAAGCTGGGTGAAGGGTTGACATTTTTCTAAAAGGTTTGCTACAAACCTTCGGATGTATGCCAGACGCCCTTCCATGCGTCGAAGTTCTCGGAGGTTCTTCGGAGGGTCCATGTCAAGGATGGCTTTGGTCTTCTCGGGATCGACATGAATGCCTTTCGCCGTGATAATGAAGCCCAAGAACTTTCCGCTAGAAACCCCAAGGAAGGATTTAGCGGGGTTCATCTTGAGTTGATGCACTCGTATGAGATCGAAGACTGTCTTAAGGTCTTGTAGGTGATCTCCTTTAAGACGGCTCTTGACTACGATGTCATCAACATAGCATTCGACTGTCTTGCAAAGATGCTGACGGAAGATGGTGCTCATAGCTCGTTGGTATGTCGTACCAGCGTTCTTCAAGCCGAATGGCATCACTGTGTAACAGAAAACCCCTTTCGGAGTCCTAAATGACGTGTGTTTTGCATCATCGGGAAACATCTTGATCTGGTTGTAGCCCGAATACCCGTCCATGAAAGACATGCGTTCGAAGCCACATGTGTTGTTGATCATCACATCGGTGATTGGAAGCGAGAATTCGTCCTTCGGGCAAGCAGTGTTGAGATCCCTGAAGTCGATACAGACTCGTATCTTCATATTCTTCTAGGTGACAGGGACGACATTGGCCACCCAATCCGGGTGTTGTTCTTCACGAATAAATCTGTTGGACAGGAGTTTGTCTACTTTCTGATCGATAGCGTTCATGATGTCAGGACGAAAACGTCGTTGTTGTTGTTTTATAGGCTTGGCATCAGGTAAGATGTTAAGCCTATGCATCGCGATCTGGAGATCAAGTCCCGGCATATCTTCGTAGCTCCAGGCGAAAACATCGATATATTCTTTAGCCAGATGGATTAAAGATTCCCGGTCTTCCCCTTTTAGGCTTTTACTGATGAAGATGGGTTTGGAAGAAGATCCATTCCTAAGGTCGATCTGCTCGACTTCGTCTTCGGTAGGGGGTTCGCATAATTCAAAACGAGACTCCCACTGTTCTCCTAGGCGTTGAGCCCAGGGTTCTTCCTCGATGAATTTTGGCATTTGGTCTTCGCCTTCATTTTCTTGAGATTGTGCAAATATCATGTTGGCTGATAGCACTTTCTTGAAGACTGAGCCGATACTGGTATCGGAATCCCAAGTTGATGCTTCGTATGAATGAGAATGTTCTACTTCTTCTGCCTCCGAACTCTCTGGAGTTGACGTCGGCATGACATAGCCCACCCTCCGTCGAGTTCGATGATAATAGTCCTTCGGCTTTCCTTTAGGTGTTGGGAGCCGGAGAGGAAGACGTCGACCTTTGCCGTAGTTCAGGCCCTTGTTGCTTTTTAGGTCGTAACCCATCTTTTGGATGAGGTACTTTGCCTTGTCCGTGTATCGATAGACTTATATTCTGCCGGTATTTGGTTCTTGCTCGAGTGGTGGAAGGTCTTGATGACGCTCGACTTTTCGAAGATGGTAGATTCTTCTTCTCGATTCCGTGGTGGGACTACAAAACAGACCCCTTAGGACGGGACTACTCGATTTACATGATGGACGGTCGTTATTTGTGTTTGCAACGACCGTAGGGCGTTATCTAATGTATACATGGCATTCCAATATGGAAGACTAGAATAATTAAAAGACACTCTATTATTGATGAAACACGATATTTTGTCCCACGGGATTACATTATCCAGAGAGGGTGCATCTATATCAGCAGATATATATTCCTCTAACTCTTCATCTGTGAGTACTGGGATTGGATCGGGAGAGTTCACCGCAGTTTTGACCTTGGATGAGACGGATGAGACGGATGATTACGGAGGCTTGCCTTTAAGACGCACCTTCAGAGGTGCCTTAACTGCGCCTTCAGTGGCTGGTGCCTTTCCTTGTAGTTTTGCCACAAGGGGAGCCGATGTTTGAGGCGGCTTTCCCTTGAGCCGTATCTTCAAGGGAGCTTCCGTAGGTGTTCTACCTAGAGCAGTTGGTGCTTTTCCAGGTAGCTTGATAGTCATGGAAGGCAACGTCTGAGGCGGCTTCCCTTTGAGTCAAATTTTTAAAGGAGCACCGGGAATCATCTCTGGCTCCATGTCGGGCTCTGCTACTGTTTCTGCTTCATCGTCAGCATCATTGGCTTTCTCCTCGTCGGGCGACTTGTACAAGGTAGAATCAGTGAAGTAGGCTTCGACCCCTTTGAAAGGGTCAATGTCTGCGAACTCCGTCCGGATGATGTCGTTGGTAGACACGTATTTCATACATTGGTGGAGTGTGGATGGTACCACCATGTACTCATGCAGCCACGGACGACCCAGTAGGAGGTTGTAGTTGACGTCGGCGTCCACGACATAGCAAGTCACCTCGGTTCTGAGGTTACCAATATGACACTTCAGCCGTATTTTGCCTAGCGGCTCGCTTTTGCTAGCATTGAAGCCATTAATTGTTGTGTTGGAAGGCACAGTCGGTACAATAGGATCCCCAGTGTTGAGAGCAGCGTCTTCGGGATGACGCTGAGGGAAAACCCCGGATTGATCTGAATCCGCTTTACCTTGACGAAACCGATATACCCTGTATAATACAGCGACCTGTTGTGTCGGTTATGTTTGAGCAGCATATCTTGTTGGGTGAAGGTTATGTTGGGGATAACTTCATCCGCACAATGACAGTGCACACATGTAGTCGGAGTATCCTCAGGCTGCTTGACCTGACTGATGAAGGACTCAGCATCCTTCAGGGCTTCACAGAGAGCTTCACGAGTGTCTTCGGAAAGACGAAGGAGCTCAAACAGAGATAGGCGGGCAGGAGTACTGGCAAGTTGTGCCAGTATGTCGAAGTTGTGGGGCTTGGCTAGCCCTGAAACATTCTCCTTTCACAGAGGCTTGTCGAAATGGGCCTCTACAGGCTTCTGCTTATTGGCTGCTGGAGGCTTAGATGGGCCCTCTTCCTGGGCAGCAGGGATGGTGCAAGGAGGCATCACCTCGACGGCAGCTTCATCAGGTTGGGCGTTCTGATGTGAACGCGTCTGTACAGAAAGTGCCTCTTCCGTAGAGGAAGAGACTATACGGCAAGACTTGATCTTTCTGCCCTTAGTTTTGGAGGCAGAGTGTACCTCCGGTTAAGTAACCTCGGAGACGAGATCAGGGTGAACCTATAAGACCTCTTCCCGAGATGTGGTGAGTGGGATAAGTCCACTCACGTTGTCACGAGTAGGTGGTAGATTGACCACCTCCATTATCGCCTTAGGGATGGGGACGACGCCATCTTGTGTTGTGGTTGGAGGCAAGGTACCAAATTAGAGTGACACCAGGTTGGCCGAGACTATTTTCTCCTCGTAGTCGACGGAGATAACATCCGTATTGATCAAGCACTGGATGTAGTTTTTGAGGACGTAGCAGTCCTTAGTTGGATGCCCGACAAACCGATGGTAGTGACAGTACCTCGGATTATCTACTTTTCCAACCTCGTCGGAACGCTTCGGGTCCGGCAACTTGATCTTGTCATCCTGCTTCAGTATCTCGAAGAGTTGTAGGGTATCTTCATCGTTGAAAAAATAAACCTCCTTTGGCCTTGGTGCAAGTGGAGGCTTCTGAGTGGGTGCTGATGCACCTTTGGAGGCATTGACAGTCAACGTCCGCTTCCCCTTTGTCTCTCGTCCGGGGTTGTTGGCTGCAGGCCGTTTCCCCTTGTCCTCAAAGGCAGGGAAACTAGCTCCCAGAAGGCGAGCATTGGACGCCTTCTTTTCTGCTGCTTCGGCTTCGAAGATCAAGGAACTCCAGTCGGAAGAAGGAGTAGAGTTGAGCCAGAGTTTGATTGTAGGCAGCATGTTCATGCTGCAAGAGGAGAGGAGTGCATGATCTGGCATGCCCGGGGGCAGTCTGAAGCAGGCCTGTCGGAAGCGTTCGATGAATACTCGAACTGTTTCTTTCTCCTTCTGGCGTATCTCAATGAGGGACGCCATTGTCATGTCCTTCCTGCCGTCGTAGAAACGGTCAAGGAAGAGATGCGTCAAGTCATCGAAGGAAGATATAGAGTTATCGGGGAGACTGCAGTACCAGTCGTACGCCACTGCTTTCAGTGCCCCGACAAATATGCTGGTAAGTAGTGCGTCCTCCTTCAGAAGATGTCCCGTTTGAGACTGGAAGTATGTCAGATAGCGACACGGAGAGTCCTTTCCGTCGTATGGCGTCAATGTTTGTAGTTTTTACTTAGGAGGATAAACCACTTTGTTCCATTCGAGGGAATATGGTTGGGGGATCCCCATCTTCTGGCGCTCCTCTTGCGTGTTCTTGGACTCAAAGCGCTCGCGCAAGTCCCTGATCATTTCGACCACGTCTTCTGTGGAGCTGGGAGTCGGAGAAGATGGTACCGCCTGGAGTTGAGCATTTGAAGGCTCTAACGTCCGTGGTGCTTCGCGGCGATCTGTATCAAAGGATACCCATTGAAGGGGTACACTTGATTCTCCATTGGCCCCTGGGTCAGGACCGGTAGAAGGCACTCTGGCCAAAGCGGGCCGTATTTCAAACACTGCTTAAGTCAGTGTTTGCATGGAGGCAGAGAGGGTTTTGAGTCCTCCCTCCAGGGTATCCATGCGCTGGACGAGGTCTGCTGGCGGCACATCAGGCTCGGTATCACTCCCAGTCATGTATACTGTCATGACACGACTGGAGTCGAATGGATCAGTTGAGGCTTCACTCTCGGCTTCACTCTCCTGGAGCTTCGTCCTGGCTACCCCTAGCTGTGTTCTAGAGGACACCCTCGTCCTCGGAAGAAGTATCCGCAAGGGCCTGATTACCCCCAGTTCTGTCTTGGAGGACTTCTTCGTCTTCGAGACGCAGATCCACAGGGGCCAGACTACCCCCAGCTACGTCCGGGAGGCTAACTTCGTCTCCAGGATGAAGATCCACCCCAGCTGTGCTCTGGAGGACATCTTCGTCTTCAGAAGGAGGATCAACAAGGGCTTGACTACCTCCGGCTTCCTCCAAGATCTTCTTTCTCCCCCGGGTGCCTTCAAACACTCCGGAGGACGGGACAGTTGTCTTGGTTTTCCCCGGTTGGCTCTTGGACGAGGACGAGGAATTGCCAGTCGCCTTTCGGATTGACGAGGAGTTAGAGATTACGTTGCATGAAGCAACTTTTAGTTCTGGCTCCTCTTTTATTGACCCCTTCTTCCCGAGGTGACATCGGAAGGGTGTTGATGATTGCAGTCGTTGGAACACCGACTGTCTTGGTGGGACTGCTGCCTTGCAACAGTAGTTGATGGTGACTACAGCATAGGTGTGTCCTATGAGGGGCGCATTGTGCTTGTCAATCGACTCTCCTGATCGGCGTTTGTGAGTGATCACGTTACGCAGATCGTCGGAGGAGAGTGCCACCTTCGCACCCCCATCAGGCGCATGGCAAGGCCAAGCGCCGGGGTGGTCAAATGAATGCTGCGCCCCCTGATCCAACACTAAACAGGCGCTCAAATCAGTAGTGGGGGAACAACATTTACAGTGACTTGAACGAACCTCAAACGCACAACCAGTGGAGGCACGGAAGTTCAAGACCACAGGGTCTGCCTTGCTCGACTTAGTTGCGAACGCAACTGATGCGTCCAAGTGAGACAAGGACGTTGAAGGTCGACTCATTTCCGGCGCAGAAGCACCCAAGTCGACCTTATACAGCTAACCATCAGCAGCGCACATGATTGTGAGCGCATGCTTCTTGTTTGCTGTCGGCATAGCACGTTTGAGGCATATGGCCCGTGCTGCCTTGGACTTCTTCGTACTAGCCAGCTGGGGTGCGTAGTACTCAGAGTCCAAATTCTCCTCGCCACTACAGCGAGTGAGTCTATCAAAGACAGAGACCTTCTGTGGCGCATCAGAGGTGATGTGCAGGGCATTAGCTGCGCTCCTGCTCCGTCGACGCATATTCTTCGTTTGAGAGGGAGATGGCTGGGGAATGTGGTCAGCCGCACGTTTCCTCTAGAGATGCGCTGCACCGGTGGGCGCATCATGGTTGCTGAGGACGTCAGCAGTAAGGGAAAGCTGTATTGGCGTATCCCCTTCGGTGGTGGTACCAGAGGCGTCGACCTTGCGTACCCAGACTTGGCGAGTCTTCTTCGGCTTCGGCAGCCGCTTTGAAGGACTCGCACTGCCTTCAGAGATGAACTCCTCATACGCCTATTGATTGAAGCGTACGACCAGAGTCTTGTGGGAGGAGCCCACCTTCACGTCGTCGGATTGCGACACAGCTTTCTCGGTGGAGGAAAAAGATATCCCCAGCAAAGTCGCCAGCTTGTTTGCCATTAAAATCTTTTGATTGCAAATTTCAATTACAAACAGAACAGTGTTACAATATAGGACTTAGAAATAGTCCTAGTAGTACACTTTTGTTTATCTGGATCCCTCGTGCCGATGGAGCGAATGGTAATACGTTGACTCCGTTGACGATCTGACGACGGTTCTCGGTTCTCTGAAGGTCTGAGTTGCTCTGGGTGCTGGATCTTGCGGAGAGAAAAAAGATGTTGAGTGTCTGTATCTGCCTCTCTGTGTGTGCACGTAGGTCTGTCTCTGTATATGTATGTTCGTGTGTTTGGAAGAAAGAAATGATCCTTCTATTTATATCTTGCAGGCTGGCTGCTTATGTGCACATATGTAGGATGCGCCAGTTTGTGGGGATGCCACGTGATGATTGCTGACGGAGGTACATGGACGATGCGCTCTGATTGAGGAATTAAACCCTTCTTGTTGCCTTTGTGGGCTGCGACCGAGCTGACACATAGCAATGGAGAAGATCTTTCAGTTGCTGAGATCTTGGGTGATTAGCACCCCTTCATAGGCTGAATCGAGTCAAAGGACACGTGTCGTAGGTCCATGGCTCAAAGATCTCGGATTTGGTGGAGAGTGATCAGATAGGATGTGCCTGAGATTAGGCGCATGAGGAGACTTTGGCTTGTAACCTTTAGGAGTCACGAACCAGTCTGGGCGCACGACTTTTGAGGTGCATGCGAGGCTGCAGTAGTGACTTGACTTCTGTCTTTAGGGATCAGAAAAAAATCTGAGGTGCATGGCTTTTGAGGCGTATGCAGAGATTTGGGCGCATGGCTGCGGAGGCGTATGCGAAATGGTTGGGCGGCCACATGGTTTGTAACCGCCGGAGGAAAGTAATGATGATGCTGACGTCGACGACGCTTCGTTTTCTGAAAAAGCTGTCAACTTGTTTATTCCTCGGGGGACGTGCTGCCAACTCTGTCAGACTTCAGCATTTAATGTTCTTGACAGGTGATGGGCCTTTGAGTGGGCACATCGGTCTGTGTTCTACTAGGCACATGGGGACGCATGAGGGCGCATCCTCATAAGGTACTTGGTGTTGAGGGGCACATATGTATGATGCACGGTCTGACCGACGCATCCGTCTGCATGATACGTCTTTATTGGCCCGACTGTTACGTTCTTCGAGTGCTTTAAATAGCCGTTTTTGACGTGGCCGAATTCGAGGCGTCAGGTTCATCACCATTAATGTAAATTCATTGTATGGGATTCGAAGAGCCAGCCACTTGGCGCATGGGTTTGATTTGCCCGGCCTATAAATAGTGGCATGGAGAGGGTTTGCTTCTCGTTCTCTTATGTCCTCCCGAAATAAACTTATTTGCCCGAGCACATTCTGTTGATGAGATGCTCCCGAGGGTGAAGATGCGACGCGTTGTTTTCATTTATGCACTCGAGGGTGACTGTTACATCCAAAAGTCGGAGTCGAGGGCTTCTGAGGCAGACGAAAGGTGCCTGTTGCATCCAAAGATCGGGATGCTCGAGCCTCGTCTCTGTTATACTGGAAGAGCCGCAGATCGGAATTGCGGTGCTCCGATCATGTTCCTTGGGCTTTGGAAGAGCTCCTCCTCCAGCTAGATTGGGTGTTGCCCATTCTGGTTGGGTTGAAAGCTGCTCCTTTAGCCGCGGGTCGATTGCAGTGCTCTCCTCTTTCTTGGTTTAGAGAGCTCTTCCTCCAGCTAGAGAGTTGATTGTCTACCCTCGTTTTGCTCAATAAATGCTTCATTAGTCGAAGTATTTGATGGCGCATATGCTGAGACTTCATGATGCGCCTGACTGAAAGGGTGGCACATAACTGAGCTGCTGAAGGGATGTACATAACTGAGCCGCTGAAGGGATGCACATAACTGAAGATGCACATAACTGAGTTGTTGAAGGGATGCGCCTGGCTGAGAGCGCATGGCAAGATGCGCCTGTTTGAGAGCGCATGGCGAGATGCGCCTGTTTTGAGAGTGCGTGGTGGTTGCTGCGCCTAGCTGTAGACTTAGGATCTTTTCTTTGTAGAAGTTCTCCTTTGTACAGCACTTTTTTAGACATGTAATAAACTTTTATATGAAATAAAAATCTTCTTTTAATGTCTATACTTTTGCTATTTGCTGTGCCAAGTACTTCTTCTGAGCTTCCTGGCGCATGTGATGTTAGGCGCATAGGATTTCTGGTCCCAAAATTCTAAGATTCTACACATAGCATCTAGATCACATGCACGTTGCAATGGAGGATCCTTCATTGGCTGTTTATCCTTCTGGATGGCTTTGCATAAGCTGCGAACATGGCCTTGGTGCTTACAGAAAGAGCAGAACATAGGAGAGGACTCATATTCCACTCTCTGAGAGATCCTTCTACCATTGGATAGCTGGATCATAAGGAGAGGAGGGTAGGGTTTACTGGCGTCAAGTTCGACGAGGATGCGGGCGACACTTGGACGCGTCAAATCTTCTGTTGCACGATCCAGACGCAGAGGGTTACCTATTCCCATGGCAAGAAAGAACAAAGCATTTTTGTTAAAAAATTGAACAGGCAGTCCTGGGAGAGAAACCCATACTGGAGCTAGAGGTGATTCCTCCGTAGGAGAGAATTCTTTGTGCCACCTGAACAGTCTCATAGGAGCACTTGTAATAAACCACAAATCTTAAGAACGGAGACGGAGGAAATCCACCTCCTCCTGAGGCCTGATAAGGATATGTTTGGGGTCAATAGAACCGACATGAACAGGTCCAGCGAACTTGAAGTTCATGAAGGCCTTCCTAATCACATCCATAGATTGACGTGAATGGGAAAACTTTCCAATAAGGGCATAGCGGAAAGGATCCGCGAGGATGGTTTCCTCCACCTCAGAGAAAGAGATCACCGGGATCCCCCTAGAGAAGGAAGGAGCTCTGATCGGAATCGAGGGGGTCGAAACAGGTTGGGCCCCCGCCACCGCCTCGGCAAACGTCTTAGCCATAAGTAGGAGGATAGCCGAAGGAGCAGGTGTCTCCACAGGCAAAGGACGCCGGACCGGCCAGAGGCCAAGCCGGAGTCGTGGACAAAGGAGATGCGGCTAGGGTTTTGCGATCGCCAAGGCGATGGAGCTCGATATATATATATATATATATATATATATATATATATATATATATATATATATATATATATATATATAAATAAATAAAATAATATATATATATATATATTATTTTATTTATTTATATATATATATATATATATATATATATAAAATATATATATATATATATATATATATATATATATATATATAAATAAAATAATATATATATATATATATATATATATATATATATATATATATATATATATATATATATATATATATATATATATATATATATATATATATTTATATATATATATTTTTTACATATATATATATATATATATATATATATATATATATATATATATATATATATATATATATATATATGTTTTGTTAAAAATATATGTATATGCGTGGTATACGTAAATACATGTACATATATTGCTATATATGTTGCTATGTTGTGATTTGGATAAACCCAAATGTGGATGCCCTTATCCATATCCGCAACAACTTCTATCCAATTCCATCTATATATGTTATCAATGAGAAAGCTACGTACACATTCTTTCTGGCTACCAATATTCTTCTCTTTCTCTTTTATTTTCACAACACGTTATCAGCACATCGCTTGAGGAGTTTCAGGCCACCACCAAGAAAGGTCAAAGATCAGAAAATTGGATTGAACAATCCATCCAGGTTCATAGATTACATAAATATTTTTCTTTTGATAAGAATTTTGTGCTATGATTTGAACTCCAAAATTGATATTGTGATTATTTTATTAAAATGGCAACGATTTATTCCTGACCATAGCTAACGCATTTTTATCCTGGTATAACGCTTATGAATGATATGTTATTGGATATACAAGAAATAAAATACTCCATTTTGTGCACGTTAAAGCAGTAGAATATTTTAGTCCCTGTTGTTTGTTCCAATATCTTTGACTATACAAATTCATCGTTGTTCTACCTGTTTTACTATATAAAATGGAAACGTTTGTTTAATCAAGTATTTTTATGGAATAAAATGCTCACTTAAACATAACACGAAAAACATGATCACTGTATGGCTTGCTAAGTTTGGATTGCACTCCATTGATTTTTTGGTTGACCATATATTTTATTTTGGAGAATAGTTTTTAGGAAATGTTGCCTGGTTATTGTTCCTTCCAGGATGTGGAAACCACATTCTATCGAACCTGCACCATATTGGAGACATTACCTAAAATAAAGAAAGTCAGACCACACGGTTACAAGCAATATATATAATAAATACATATGATGATCATGAGTTAAAAAGCTTCATTTATTCTTGTATCAATACTGTCAACTAGCTTTTTGTAGCTTCTTATGGTAACTGCATAATGAACCTCATCTAGATGCATGTATGCATGTCTGTTGCTTTAATAGATATCATCAGTGCTTCATATATTCTACTATAGTAGAACCATAACAGTGACAAAGAAAGTCTTCCACAATAGCTTAAAATGTTGAAGGTTAAGTATCATCTATTGACAAGGTTTAATATTTGAGACACAAACAGGTTACATAGTATATAAAGAGGTTCATGATTACATCAATTATGGTACACGCAGTTATTTGATGTATGATTTTTTGAGCAATGTTGATGTTGTGACCTTTTGTTCTAGATTAGAGGTTGTAACAAAAAAAATCGTCCCTGCTGGACGGATCGACTAATAGTATGACCCAGAGGTGTATAAGATTGACTTAGACAGGGATCAACGAAGAAAAACAATTGGAACTATGGTTTTAAATTTATTAGTAAAAATATTATAGGAGATGAGTTCTAGAATTCGATCGGCATTTATGAATGTGATCTCATTCATATCAAATTTGTTTCCTACATTTGTTACTGGTGTTTAATCTACATGTGTCAAGTGAGTCACACAAGGAATATGTGATGAGAACAACTTGATGCCTTTACTATATATTGAAATTGCTTCTTATCAGCTTCTTTTTGGCATTATAATCAAATGTTAATTTGAATGAGGTTTTGATGGACACATAATTTGGTGTCGACTTGATTCTATAATTTTATTTTCTCTAATTGCTTGTAACATTACAACTTAATGTACAAGATCCTCGGAAAAATTTCTAGAATTATGTTAAACAATTATACTGTTAGAGATTTTGTAAATTTGTGATAATATGATGAGTAACATGTGGCTGATTTTAAATAGTTCAAAAAATGATAGAATTTATTTTCAATATTTTGATTTATTATTGGATGATCTAGATTGAAATTTGCATGTGAAAACTGTGATATATGGAAATTTAAAAACTTGATCATTGTCACTCTGATATTTATAAATGTGGACAAACTAAGGAAAAAAATGGATGGCACTTGAGATGGCCATGTTGTATCACGGTGCATTATGAATAGTTTATTACCAACTATGTTGCAAGTTTCGAGGACAATATCCACACATGAAATGCAAATACTCAATTATACATCAAATGAAAAATGCTAGTCTTGGCTTTACTCCTGTAATGATTGTCTTAAGCATTATGTCGTTATTTCGATGTCTTTCACCTGATATAAGATTGGATTATGTGGGAAAAAAATGTTGCTTATATGCTTCGTATTATTCAAGCTTATGATTACTTCACACCCAAAGCTGAATGATCCTATACTCATGGGGTTTTGATATGCTATCAGTTTAGCTTTAATATGCTTCGTATTATTGAAGCTTATGATTACTTTACACCAAGATATTGCAAAATGTTGATTATATGCTTAAATATATCCATAAGAGATTGGAATGATATATAATATGAACGCATCACCAAGCTATAGATGACTAGTTCCATGATGACAATTATAATGCTTTAAGAGATGAAATCTAGTACATGAAAAAACAAGTTGGTGCCATAAGAGACATTACGGATGCATTATTGTCATATTAACCATCACAGACCCGAAGTTCTATATTTAGAATTATTATTATTGATTAATAATGTCTACATTTGCATCTATTTGATGATATTGGCGTATCTAGAAACTTGAAACCATGGGAAAACTAGATAGAGATACTACCAACACCATCCTTAAGAATAGGAATTTTTCCTCCAACAAGAATACTAGTGTGGAAGTAGTATCCATGATAGCTGGTCTTGCTTACATTAATTAAAGGCTCCGACAAAGCATATTTTATCAAACAGATACATAATGTGTCATACTCCCACAATTTCCGAAGAATATATTTGAAAGAACCAGAAGTTCGTCTTAGAGAGCAAGAATTTCGTCCTACGGAACCAGAAGTTCATCCTAGCGAGATTATCCAGTTATTCACTAAGGATATGCGTTACTAACATTATGGTTGTCAAGTCACATACTACGTTGAGCCAGAAGCTCAATCCTACGGGTCTATTGTGAGCCAGAAGCAGAATGATCCTATAACCTTTTTTTTGTGACGATCGATAAGACACCCAAAGCGGTGATGATGATAATTATGAAAAATAATTCGTATATGATTATCTCTTACCAAATTGTAGCATACACCCTTGATCTCAAGGATTAGTTTATTTCTAAACCATAAATCCTGAATATTGTAGCATACACCCAAAGCGGTGATGATGATAATTATGAAAAATAATTCGTATATGATTATCTCTTACCAAATTGTAGCATACACCCTTGATCTCAAGGATTAGTTTATTTCTAAACCATAAATCCTGAATATTGTATCTAAATAACTAGTAGCATAGCTTCGAATTTAATTAGATGGCTTATGTTGGTATTATTTGAAACCATAATATTGGCATCTATGTTTTGTGAATTATTATATTTATCTCCTTAGATTATTATGTCTTCTAGACATAAGATTTTTTAATATGCCTAGTTAATAAGACAGAATTTTCGACGTTAGGGGGAGATAGAAAGAAGATACATATCGTTCTAGAAGAACGTCGTGAATTATCGTTCTAGAAGAACGTCGTGAAGTATCGTTCTAGAAGAACGTCTTGAATCATCGTTCGAGAAGAACGTTCTAAATCATCATTCCAGAAGAACATATCATGACAATACCTCTACATCTTGACTAAACTAGGAGAAATTATTTCTTCTATTTCATTACAAATAAATTGTTAAATGTTTACTCGATTATACTGCATAAAATAGTTATACCAACTATGTATTTATAAGAATCAAATATAGGCCAAATAAGGTTCTAAAGATTTAGCTCTCCAGAAGAAGAAACGGAATAATATACACACCCTAATGCTCTTGAAGAAGCAGCTCCCGAAGAAGCATCCCTTGTAGAGAAAAAGTTCATGACGGTCCGGAAGATGTCATGAACCAAAGATCAAATTTCTCAAAGTATATCGCTCCGGTAGAGGATATACCTCAGATTCCAGAAGAGACTAAGAAAGAGGTACCGGTACCCATGAAATCTATGTTTTATACATAGTTAAGAGAAATTTGAAATCAAGAAGTTTGTCATAAATGACATTATCAAACAAGAATAAGAAGGGTGATAAAATTAAAGGATAACTCTAAACCACGAATAATCTAAATAAAAAGATGCGATATCTCTCGCAAGACGTAGAATGTTCAGTCCTACAGTACAAAACTCAAAAGGAATAAATCCGGTAGGTTTTGAATGGTTGTCTGTAACAAATAAAAGATCCAAATGTATTGAGCAATTTTAGCTCGAGGAATCCTGAAGGATCTACAAAATAACCATATATAGATTAAACCATCCAAAAGAATGTGATAGGCTCGTTGAGTTTTTAAGGAAATCCCTGAACGAATTCTTTAAATGGTCATCTATAAGAGTACCTCCTGAAGGAAAGATCTTCTGAAGAGATAGAAGATATGAGAATATCTCCCGAAGAGATCGGAATCTCCTGAAGAGATTAGAAATCTCCCGAAGAGTTCGAAATCTCCCGAAGAGATCGAATATCTCCCGAAGAGATCAGAATCTCCCGAAGAGATCGGATATCTCCCGAAGGGATCGGAATCTCCAAAAGAGATTTGAATCTCCAGAAGAGATAAAGGTAAATCTCCGGAAGAGATCTCATATAATCTCATGTAAAGATGAATCTCTGGAAGATATACACTATAATCTCATGTAGAGATTTAAAATAAATAATATCCCTATAATGGTCAGGTCAATAAGATCCATTACGACCAAAAGAACATGTTCTGGGTCCTGGAGCACCCTATTTAAAATATAATTTCTTTATTGTCATTCACTCTGCAAAATACTTTATGTGAATCTGTTGATATGCATATATACACACATATACTGGAATGACATAATTCATATTAATTAATCTTGATTAATGTTTTTTTATCTAATGAGATATACATAAGAACGATATTTATCCGGTACTCATTAAGAAGATACCACAAGCAAGGTATGTTTCAAAAATAATGTTGCAGGTATTTTAGAGAGAATAAATCAAATCATCGCGGCAATTTCATCAAAGCGAACAGAGAATGTGCATGGCTATGTTTTCAATAGTTTAACACATCAGGGGGAGCTACGAGCTTTCAGGAATCACAAATAAAGCCTGCAACCTCTTCATAAGGATACGAGTATAAATCTATAGACAAATAAAGTGTTAGGGTGATATGTAATATTTAGATTGTATTGGGGGTTGATTTTTCATTTTGAATTGATGTAAGAACAATAATGTAATATTTTTTAGGGAGAGCATCCTGTAGATGCAAGCATCTTGAAGATGCTAATGGAGACATTTTGAAGCATGACTTTGCGCATTGTACTCTTTTCCTTCGTTGAGGTCTTTTCTACTGGGTTTTTCCTTCGAAAGATTTTTAACGAGGTAGTGTAAGTCGCACCGACTTAGATTCCTGAAGACTCATATTCTTGAAGAATATTATTGTACTCTGTTCATTTCTATGGATTTTTTCCCAACGGGTTTTCCTAGAAAAGTTTTTAATGAGGCGATAATTAAAGTGGAGATCCAAGGGGGAGTGTTGTGATTTGGATAAACCCAAATGTGGATGCCCTTATCCATATCCACAACAACTTCTATCCTATTCCCTCTATATATGTTATCAATGAGAAAGCTATGTACACATTCTTTCTGGCTACCAATATTCTTCTCTTTCTCTCTTATTTTCACAACACTATAATATATATTAAGATTTTACATATTGTTATTACATTTTATATTCTTGGGAATTTTTATTTGAAATTATGGAGACAAGGAGTTGTTTGAGAGAAAGAAAAAAATACTTAAAATGAACATTGTTCTTTATCCCCCTCCCTAAACTGGTTAACACAGAACACGCGTTCTGTGGAAAGCAGGAAAAAAAATCTCAATTCAAACGGACTTCAAATCTCAAACCAAATATTAGCAAATCTTTCTCCTACTAAATCATCTTCCTATTCTCTCTAGAATTAGCCAAAACTCGTTCAAATCGAATTCAAATTCGATTAAAATTTCTACATTTAAACCGCATATATATGGACCAAAATCTTTTGAAATATTGATCCCTTGAAAATCTCTCGTGGACTCCACTCCCCGATTCCAGCCTCACCCAGGACCATAGATGACCCTGCACCGCTGTTCATCACGACGAAGCAATACTGGCCAACGGCCAATCGCGCACAGACCGAGAACAACAGCAGTCTCAACAGCGTCAGTGGGCAGCGTCCCCTCAGTCTTCCTGGAACGACTACCATCTGCACGAATCTCTATTCATCAAACTATAAAAACCTATGCGTAGCCAATATGACCATCTTCGAAGCCCTTCAATTATATTTAAGTATACTGCCCTAAATCGACAAGAAATAGGTTCAGAATCGACAAAAAATACTGTTTCACAATAGCAAACAGAGCAGTTCAAACCCCATCTTAGAAGGCCAATTATGGTCGATATAATAAGAAACCTAGAAATCTATTTAAACAACCTTGTAGACAACCTATTGGGCTACAAAACCCTTTTTTAGATTCTGATTTCACCAGCCATGCGTTGAGAAAACTGGTTTCAAAAAATCAAAAAAACCATTTTTAAAAAGATAATTTTTTTAGAAAAATCTTCGATAGGGCATCAGTCCCAACAAACTGGGCGACGTGGTGGCGAATCGAAAACATAGAAAGGCGGATATCGACTTCATGGACGTGTGTGATACGACAAAACTCAATTTCGTTGAGTGCGCGATGAAATTGAAGCATATCCGTCCAGATACCCCGTATCGATCTATTTATAAACTAGCCTACAACTTTGTGCACGTTCGTCATCTCGAGACAAAACTTAATCACTGGACTTATGCCATGTTTTTGGTCCTGTGAGCCAAGTTTGGTCCGATTCTGAGAAGGTCGACCGGAACGCTATTGGACCTACGACCCGATCCAACGGGCAATTTTGTGTACGGTCCATCGAAATCCAAAATTAGACATACTATTGGGTTTGTATCAAAAAATCAGACCCGTAGACATAATTTGATGACTTTAGAGACCGTAGATTTTAGCATGCTTTTCGGTGCAAAGCAGATCCAATGACGATCACCGATTTGACCCAAAATTATGATTTTGCCCCTGCATCCAAAATTGGACTTATGGGTAGGTGATCTTAGACATTTCTTTTATTCCAAACATGTTGGTGATGTCTGTTTCAGTATTCGAGGACGTTTACGAATGTTGGTTTTATTGCTTCACTGATCTGACAATTCAAGTTATTGGATACCGCTGTTTTGCACACCACCTCAGGCAAGATACCTTACAATTACTGTCTATTTACTTCACTCACTTTATTGCATGCATTTATTTTTTTTTGAAAATTAAAAATCATGCTTCTTTGTCATATTTAATTGGAAGTAATTGTTTAGTCATAAATTTTATTTCTTTATTTATTATATGTATATTTGACCTAGAAGGAAGAGACCACCTGCATTCATTGGCCTTGACACATGTTTGACACGAGTCACGAGTCGCATATAGATCTCGAACTTGTGTATCTACTAGCCATTGATACATATAGGACGAGCATTTGGCTATAACTACTCATAGGATTGCATGATAGAAGACTAATAGTTATTATAGTTATGACTTTGGGTAGGGAGAATACAATTGGGCATTGACCTCCTCCCTACCAATCGTAGACTCGCTCGCCACTGAGGAACGAGAGGTAGAATATATGCTATAGAATCGCTCGATACTGTGGAATAGTATATAGCATTTAGACTCGCTACTGAGGTATTGTTTATTTTGACTTGACTTAGAGGTCATGCGACCATGCACTATTCTTGATTGCATGACACCTAGAGTGGTTAGGTTTATGTACCTTCTGTGTACTTATGCCTGGCCATAGCTTGGAACAGTATTTTGTTGAGAACTAGTGTGCCAAACCTTGTCCTTGTTTGGTTGTAGGTATGGTCCACTATTTCGATGATACGGTACTGAGCCATGTTATGATCCAGGTTATTGTTGAACAGTTTATATTCAGTTTATAAGGCATGTTTTTCAGTATCTTGTTACGGCCCTCTAAGGACCTAGTAATTTCTTCAGGTGTGTGCTTTCATGACTTTTCTGCAGGAGTTTTATCCCAGATCGTGGTCTTCCCTCTTTTATCGAGGATGATTACTCTTGGATCGTCCTTAGCTACTTTTTCTTTCCTTTGTATGTATTTTTTCTTATTTAAAATGGTTGGTAGTTGATATGTCTCCGTCCAACGACTTGTACAAATGACAATTCAAAGTTGATCATTATTCTTTTATTTTATGGATGAGATTAGTTTGTCATGGTTATACTACATTTACAGCTTACATATATTTATTATACGGCTGACATGTCTATGTACCTTGTCCTACATATTTTGGAACTGGGCGTTACAAGTTCCCCCAAAGGATGTACCCCGGGTCGGGATCCTCCAGAGTCGAGGAATTCCCAGCCCCAGGATTTGTCTCTGGTTCCCCTGCCGGCAAAGGCTGATCCACTGCCTCGATATCGACCTTCTCTACAGTTGTCGGGTCAACCGACACTTTCTATTGACTTGATCATCGACAGCTTTCTCGGCCGCCTCATCAGTACAAATAGGAGGCTCCGTTGGACTCTTGGGCTACATCATTAGTATCCTCAGCTGTCTTAGCCATCTCTCATGGCCCAGTAACAGATTCCTTGGCTTTGCCTTCGGTCGCCACAAGATTGACCTTGGACGTCGTGAGCGGCTCATCTGCTATTACCCCTGCTAGGGCTTCTTCTTGAAGGGCACCTACAAAACCAATGAATTTATAAGAAAACAAGCAGATGAATAAAATATAAAGAGTCATGCCAAGCGTACTTCCTGGGTCGGTGGGTCTACACACCTCCTGTCACGACCCGCACCCACTGTGAGGGTACGAGTACGTAACAGCGCCCAGCCTACGCCGCAGTGTCGGCGGTAGAACGCTGTTCTAAGTCTCTAACTAACCATCAACTCATACAGTATATAGTGTACTCATCATGATCAACTTCGAACGGAGGACAAGTATAAGATATGGTGTAACTCAATCACAGTCTAAGCACGATAAGATAACACCGAAATATAACTAAGAAATTGAAGACGACAAAACTAATGATATAAAACAACAACTCAAACAATCTCAAAATACATCTCAAGTCTCAATTCTATATATACAACTCCAGTTCTAAACATGAAAACTAAAATAAGGCGAACTAGCTAAACTCCCGATCACTCCTGAATGTCGGGGCTATAGGTAGCTAAGCTATCTGCTGGTCTGTAACATGTACGGCATGTGTCCTCAGGGCAATCATCTGTAAAATTTACAATAGGTCCAGTCAGGACAGAAACGAGCACATCTCATCTAGAAAACCCAAGTAAATGACAGAGAACTATAAAGCAGTTATAGACAGTTGTATTGATAAAAATGGCAGTTTATATTCAGGTGATGGTAAGAAAGACAGATAAAGTGCAAGGAAAGTAAATAACTAAACAAGAGAAGAATCATAGCAATAAAGACTGTAAAAATAGAACTAGCTGAACTAGGGTAAAATGATATAAAGTCCAGACAGTAATGTAGACCAGTGTAACTCCAATGTGAGTCCAGTACAAGATGAATCTAATACAAGATGAATCCAGTAAGGGACGATTCCAGTTATAGTGATCAATGATTCCAGGGTGAGTCCAGTCTATACTCTAGCAGTGTATTTTGAAATACCGAGATCGACATGTAAACGGCTATGTGTAATCCGGCACATCACACACCTGGCCGGGTGTGAGATAGCTATCACTCCAGTTTGATTCCAGCAAAGGGTGATTCCAGAAATGGGGTATGTCTACATGTCTTACTCTAGTATTTCCCCTCCCAGCAAGTGAATCCAGAATTCCGACACAATGATTCAAGATGAGTCCAGCCAGTAATATGAAGATACTAGTAAATGATTCCAGAATGATTCCAGTAATAGAGGCCAGATAATAAATGTGTGTCGTATACATGAATTCAGAAATATCCATACGTGTTGTAACAGAGAATCGCATACAACTAACTAGAACTGAAGTACAGTAATTGACAAGTAAATAAGAGAACTATCAGAGAATGTACTCGCCTGATACTCTGAAAAGAGTAGTGTAATGTCAGATGTCTGCACCAGAGTCACAATGTCCTAAATAGAGCAGTACAGGTTATAATATGTTTAAAATAAGATAAATGGAGTCTATGATGCAATCTACATAATTTCTAGGCCAATCTAGGTCAAAGTCAACTCTAAGTCAAACCTGGTCAACTGTCTAGGTCAAACTTGGTCAACACTCTAGTCAACTAGGTCCATCCTAGTCCAGTCAAGTCTCACTAGGTCTAACCAAGCCTAGGCTAGCAAACACACACCAATTCAAGTCACACTAGTCTACATAACCCAACACTCATGTGCATATATTCCATGTACACAAGACTACACAAAGGACCCCCTTCCCCATAGGCTATGCTACCTAAACTATATGCCATACACCCATATAGGCAATACACACATATCAATTACCATATATATATACATACATACACATAACCTTAACCATGACTCAACTACCTCAACACATATATATATATATATATATATATATATATATATATATATATATATATATATATATACCTTACCACTATTATTGTATATCTATAAATAAGTCATATACAATCATCCTATAATCTCTCATGAAACCATACACACATACCTATTCCATAGGTATACACTAACCTATATATATCCTAGGCTCACAAATCACATACATACACTACCTATTAACTGTTGTGATATGTAAACTAAATACTAAAAGATACGGGAAACTGGAATCCAACTAAGACTAATATCTAACACTATATTCTAGACAACCCATGGACTCTCATGTAATCCTTCTAAAACACTCACACATACACATGGCCTCAACTAATGCAATACAACCCAGCCAAACCAAATCAGGCCTGCTGCTAGCTGCTGCAATGCAAGCAACCAGGCCAATTCCCTCTATCCCTCACACTTAATGCTAAGCTAAAACCCTAAATGACCCATATCATTACCTATATATTAGGTATCACACACAAGACTCTCTCTATTAACCCACCTGAACAAGGCTCTCTACTGCCCTGCACAGCCAAGGCAAGCATCCTGCTGCTGAATGCAATGCAGGACAAGGCATGGCCTGCTGCATTGCTAAGGCTGCTGCTGCCTGCTGCAAAAGCCAGGCCAAGCCAAAACAGGGCAAGCCAAGGCAGTGCCTTGCCTGCTCCTGCAAATGTAATCCAATCCAGGCCAAACACATATAGGCCAAAACTGTACTACTAACTCCAAACCACCCTACCTATGGCAGTACAACCGAGGTAAAAGGAAATGAAAGTAACTGAAAAAGAGGAAAAAGGAAATCTGGAACCTAAATTAAATCTCATCTCAGTGTGTGTGTGCTGGTGTGTAAATTGGTGTTTTAGTGCTAGGCATGTGTGTGTGTACAAAGAGCTATGTGGATGAAAGGGTTAGACTTGTGTGTCTAACAATACACATACATATGTTCCCAGATTTAAGGAGTATCAGATATCCCAAACTCAATTCATACACTGGTTTCAGAATCCTGAACCATCTCAGGGTTCAGTTAATGTGTATGTGAGAGCATGTGATTCAATGTGTGCCAAAGTGTGTAATAGGGGAAACACCCCACAGGCTGTGTGTGTGCACATGACAGGTAATGGCAGTTAGTGACAGGTTTGTGACAGTTTTATTAACCCAAACCAATCAAAAACCCATCTCAGTCCTCTTAAAAAAACTGAGAATAAGTCTCAGACTTAGTACATACCTACATGTATGCTCAAGTTATGAATAACCCAATCTCACACTTCCAGTTTTCATGCTTATGATCGAACTGGAACACATGTCAAAACCCATCCAATACATCATAGAATTCCTAACATTCAATCTAAATTCCAGTTAATACCATCTTACCCAAACTAAACTCAAAACCAATCCCCAATCCAATTAACAGTTGATGACATACCAATCATTCAGAATGAAGACAGTTTATCAAATAAAGAAGTTCGAACCCAAACCATTTATTCGAATTGACACCAAAGCATTTCCTTTTAAAAACTTGATTTAAAAATATAACACCAACATAACCTGTGGTGCCTACTACAACATTAATGCATTTGAATTCCTCAAGAAAACTTAATTTCGAACTATCAAAATAACTGGAAATGAAATCAGTGAACAGTATCAGAAAACCATTTTTAACCCAAAAACCAAATCGAAAACCAAATAACATTCGTGTGCCAGTGGTGTACAGACATGGGGACATGTCCCTCGTGTCCAGGGAGAGTCCTCGTGTCCAGGAATTGGGACACATAGTGTCCAAAACTAATATTCAAAATTAACAGAAAACTGGAAAAATAATCGTCGTGCAGCCATATCGAGCCTTCGTGGGCTCGACACAGTGCTCGAGGTGGGTCGAGTTCACGTATAGGGGTTCGTCCATAGTAGGGCTAGGTGTCCAACCGCCTGCAAAGAGACCACATTGTGTCGTGTCCAAGAAAACAGTACGTATCAGTCGAGTGTCTGTGCGTGTGTGCAACAGTGAGGAAAACAGTGCGAGCTCGATTTCTCCTAAACCATTCCATAAAACTTTATGAAATTTTATAGGGTCAATGTCAGTCATGCCCTCTATGTGCACGCAAAATTTGGTGTCCTCTCGTGCTGTGTCCAGGGAGAACTCAGACACAGGTAGAAGGATACGTGCACGGGCTGTGCGGGTGTTTGCGTGTCCAATTTATGACACGAAAATGACACAAAATCCATATCAGTCTTCACAAACATTAACATACACATATAGGCCTAGGTATCTATGTAATTAGTTTTTCAAAAATCGAAAATAAAATCCTTTGTGACATTTAATCAAACACCTATATACACATCATGACACGTGTCCGATACGGACACCAAACGGACACGAAACGACACAAATCCAATACCTACTGCTTGGGGACACCTAGGGCTTCCTATCCATGCAAAGAAAACTAAATTTGGTGGAGGGAATAGGGATTTACCTATATGTTGAAATTCTAATGAAAAGCTCCAAAAAGGGGATTTCTCCTTGTTAGCCAAACTCTCCAAATTGCCCGAAGCCTGAGAATACTCTCCATGAACAGCAAGAGGAAGACCATTAGAATCTAATGTAAGTGGTTTGAGCCAAAAAGGAGTTAAAATGTGAAAGTTATGGATTGGAGAAGATGGCTATACCTCTTTCTTCAAAGCTTGAGAGAAAATAATAAAAGAGGCAAGAATAAATGGAAGAGGCATTAAATAGGGTGGGAAACCCTAGGTTGGCTGCCATGGCTTGATTAGGGTTAGGGTTTGGCTACATGGTGTGGGCCTATGGGCCTTAAGGCTAGTTATTGATTTAAGGTTTAATCACAAGTCATGGCTTATGACTTAAATCTAACTTAAGTAAAATAACCATACCATGGGTCAACCCTAGTCTAACTAGGGTTACATGACCTAACCAAGTCCAAACACAACTAGGGTTAGCTTCTAGGTTAGCTTACCAAGGTCATTGCTAGTCAAAGTCAACCTAGTCAACCCTCATTCAAACAATTCCAAAATAATTTCTAAAAATTCCCATAAATTCAAATAAATTATAATAAATCCAAATAACCCTAAAAATGTCAAAAATACCCTAATCACATGGCTAGGCTCTAGGGTAGGCAGTCTCCACTGTTCACTAGCAAAACACCAAAAATCACAAGTCATGAATTTAAATAGTTTAAAAATAATTAAAAATCACTAAAAATCATAATATAAAATAAATATCAATAAATAATAATTATAAATACAAAATTTCAAAAATACCCTCATCTGGAAAACTGGGTGTTACAATCCTACCCACCTTATAAAAATTTCGTCCTCGAAGTTAAGATGATCTCACCTTTCCTAGGTCAAACCCCCAATCAATCAAAGTCGAAGCAATACAATCCTACTGGTCGTGATTCCACAGTCTCGAGCAGGGTAGCTACACTATCTAGCAATCACAAGCAATATCCTGGCAGGTACTAAGGGAAATCACATATGAAAGTGGGAAGGAAGAACAAGAAGGTCAAACCTGCTAATCCATCACCTGCGACGTCAGCCTCCTCGGCTGCCATCGCAAAAGCTCCACCCCTCTGGTGCTGAGCTACAGGTGGCCTAGCTCCCTCAAAAGGAGGTGCAATGGGACAATCTATCTTCTGGTGGGCAGCTGACCCACAGAAATAGCAAACCTTCAACCTCTTCCTGTACTACTCCCAGATGTGTCCCGGCTTCTTGCAGTAGGAACAACTGATCGCCTTCGGGTCCTGCCCCCGATACTGATGCTGCACCTGCTGAACTCCCATTGGTGTCTGCGTCTGCTGAAACTGCACATGAGGCCTCTTGGCCTGGCCTCCGCTGCTGCTGGTACCGTGAGCGTTCCGTCCCCTCTTGAGCCTCAGCTCAAGATCATCCTCAACCAATAAAGCTCCCGTCAAAATCTTCTCGAAAGTGGCATCCCCGTTGCCCTTGGTCAAGGACTTGACTTCCTTGACCAGACCCTTCCAGAACCTCTGGGCCTTCGCCGCCTCGCTCAAGCCCTCAATGAATCTGCTGAGACGGCCGAACTCTCCAGCGTACTCCTCCACTGACAGGCTCCCCTGAACTAAGCTCTCGAACTGCGACTCCAAGGCTCTGAGTGCTGAATCTGGAAAGAACTTCTTCTTGAAGAAGCCTTTGAATTCCTTCCAGGTCTGTCCAGCTACCCCCACCTTAGGGTCTGACTGATACCAGGTGCGAGCAAGATCTCGCATCCGGCTAGCTGTTGCCTCTATCTAGAGATCTGCCAGTATCCGGGCCAGACGAAAGATCTCTTCAATATGCTCGATCCACTCGTCAGCATATAAAATCTCCTCTGTCCCCAGGAAGTCTCTGGGGCTCATCTTCTGGAACTGCTCTATCCCCGGTGTCCTCGGCTGCTGGATCACTGGTCGAGCTGCAACTGTCGTAAGGGCCAACTCCATGCTTATGTCCTGTCGGGCCTGCTGTCGATCCATAAACTGCTGGAAGTAAGCGAACATCTGTGCCGCATCCACGTGTCCTGTAGGCGGCGGCTGCTGGAACTGCATCTCTGGGATGACTGGGTCCTGCCCCCGAGCTGATGGAGGCATACCCCCTGCTGCTGCTACTGGAGTCCCAATATGAGTAGAGGTGGCAGGAGTTGCAGCCTCCTGACCCTGCTGATCTGGCTGAGAGGTGGCAGTCCCCTCTACAACAACTGCTGCACCAGAGCGATGTGATCGTGTCTCCACCATCCTGAAGATAGATCGAACAAGGAAGTCAATACTGAGCAGGAATCGATATATCAAAGGAGGACAGTTTATTTCAAAGAAGGCAAATCAGTACGATATGTAGATGGCATGATTTAAAGCAGAATTTTTTCTAACTGTGATTGAGTGCCTCTCCGGTAAAGCCAATCTCTCAGTCCTATCGCAGGCTCGCAGCAGTAAAACTAAGTCGCCGTACTACCACGATATCGCACTAATGTGACTCTCGACCTGCATGGGCCACCACTAAAAATGTGTCACGACCCGCACCCACTGTGAGGGTACGAGTACGTAACAGCGCCGAGCCTACGCCGCAGTGTCGGCGGTAGAACGCTGTTCTAAGTCTCTAACTAACCATCAACTCATGCAGTATATAGTGTACTCATCATGATCAACTCCGAACGGAGGACAAGTTTAAGATATGGTGTAACTCAATCACAGTCTAAGCACGATAAGATAACACCGAAATATAACTAAGAAATTGAAGACGACAAAACTACTGATATAAAACAACAACTCAAACAATCTCAACATACATCTCAAGTCTCAATTCTATATATAAAACTCCAGTTCTAAACATGAAAACTAAAACAAGGCGAACTAGCTAAACTCCCGATCACTCCTGAGTGTCGGGGCTATAGGTAGCTAAGCCATCTCCTGGTCTGTAACATATAGGGCATGTGTCCTCAGGACAATCATCTGTAAAATTTATAACAGGTCCAGTCAGGACAGGAACGAGCACATCTCATCTAGAAAACTCAAGTAAATGACAGAGAACTATAAAGCAGTTATAGACAGTTGTATTGATGAAAATGGCAGTTTATATTCAGGTGATGGTAAGAAAGACAGATAAAGTGCAAGGAAAGTAAATAACTAAACAAGAGAAGAATCATAGTAATAAAGACTGTAAAAATAGAACTAGCTGAACCAGGGTAAAATGATATAAAGTCCAGACAGCAATGTAGACCAGTGTAACTCCAATGTGAGTCCAGTACAATATGAATCTAATACAAGATGAATCTAGTAAGGGACGATTCCAGTTATAGTGATCAATGATTCCAGGGTGAGTCCAGCCTATACTCTAGCAGTGTGTTTTAAAATACCGAGATTGACATGTAAACGGCTATGGGTAATCCGGCACATCACACACCTGGCCGGGTGCGAGATGGCTATTATTCCAGTTTGATTCCAGCAAAGGGTGATTCCAGAAATAGGGTATGTCTACATGTCTTACTCTAGTATTTCCCCTCCCAGCAAGTGAATCCAGAATTCCGACACAATGATTCAAGATGAGTCCAGCCAGTAATATGAAGATACCAGTAAATGATTCCAGAATGATTCCAGTAATAGAGGCCAGATAATAAATGTGTGTCGTATACATGAATCTAGAAATATCCATACGTGTTGTAACAGAGAATCGCATACAACTAACTAGAACTGAAGTACAGTAATTGACAAGTAAATGAGAGAACTATCAGAGAATGTACTCGCCTGATACTCTGAAAAGAGTAGTGTAATGTCAGATGTCTGCACCAGAGTCACAATGTCCTAAATAGAGCAGTACAGGTTATAATATGTTTAAAATAAGATAAATGGAGTCTATGATGCAATCTACATGATTTCTAGGCCAATCTAGGTCAAAGTCAACTCTAAGTCAAACCTGGTCAACTGTCTAGGTCAAACTAGGTCAGCACTCTAGTCAATTAGGTCCATCCTAGTCCAGTCAAGTCTCACTAGGTCTAACCAAGCCTAGGCTAGCAAACACACACCAATTCAAGTCAGACTAGTCTACATAACCCAACACTCATGCGTATATATTCCATGTACACAAGACTACACAAAGGACCCCCCCCCATAGGCTATGCTACCTAAACTATATGCCATACACCCATATAGGCAATACACACATATCAATTACCATATATATATACATACACACAACCTTAACCATGACTCAACTACCTCAACACATATATATCTACATTTTTTTTTTATATATATATATATATTTGTATATATATATATATATATATATATATATATATATATATATATATATACATATATATATATATATTTTATTTTTTATTTTTTTTTATGTATATATATATATATATACATATATATATATACCTTACCACTATTATTGCATTTCTATAAATAAGTCATATACAATCATCCTATAATCTCTCATGAAACCAAACACACATACCTATTCCATAGCTATGCACTAACCTATATATATCCTAGGCTCACAAATCACATACATACACTACCTATTAACTGTTGTGATATGTAAACTAAATACTAAAAGATAAGGGAAACTGGAATCCAACTAAGACTAATATCTAACACTATATTCTAGATAACCCATGGACTCTCATGTAATCCTTCTAATACACTCAAACACACACATGGCCTCAACTAATGCAATGCAACCCAGCCAAGCCAAATTAGGCATGCTGCTAGCTGCTGCAATGCAAGCAACCAGGCCAATTCCCTCTATCCCTCACACTTACTGCTAAGCTAAAACCCTACATAACCCATATCATTACCTATTTATTATGTATCACACATAAGACTCTCTCTATTAACCCACCTGAACAAGGCTCTATACTGCCCTGCACAGCCAAGGCAAGCATCCTGCTGCTGAATGCAATACAGGGCAAGGCATGGCCTGCTGCATTGCTAAGGCTGCTGCTGTCTGCTGCAAAAGCCAGGCTAAGCCAAAACAGGGTAAGCCAAGGCAGTGCCTTGCCTGCTCCTTCAAATACAATCCAATCCAGGCCAAACACATATAGGCCAAAACTGTACTACTAACTCCAAACCACCCTACCTATGGCAGTACAACCAAGGTAAAAGGAAATGAAAGTAACTGAAAATGAGGAAAAAGGAAATCTGGAACCTAAATTAAATCTCATCTCAGTGTGTGTGTGTGCTGGTGTGTAAATTGGTGTTTTAGTGCTAGGCATGTGTGTGTGTACAAAGAGCTATGTGGGTGAAAGGGTTAGAGTTGTGTGTCTAACAATGCACATACATATGTTCCCAGATTTAAGGAGTATCAGATATCCTAAACTCAATTCATACACCGGTTTCAGAATCCTGAACCATCTCAGGGTTCAGTTAATGTGTATGTGAGAGCATGTGATTCAATGTGTGCCAAAGTATGTAATAGGGAAAATACCCCACAGGCTGTGTGTGTGCACATGACAGGTAATGGCAGTTAGTGATAGGTTTATGATAGTTTTATTAACCCAAACCAATCAAAAACCCATCTCAGTCCTCTTAAAAAAACTGAGAATAAGTCTCAGACTTAGTACATACCTACATGTATGCTCAAGTTATGAATAACCCAATCTCACACTTCCAGTTTTCATGCTTATGATCGAACTGGAACACCTGTCAAAACCCATCCAATACATCCTAGAATTCCTAACATTCAATCTCAATTCCAGTTAATACCCTCTTACCCAAACTGAACTCAAAACCAAACCCCAATCCAATTAACAGTTGATGACATACCAATCATTCAGAATGAAGACAGTTTATCAAATAAAGAAGTTCGAACCCAAATCATTTATTCGAATTGACACCAAAGCATTTCCTTTTGAAAACTTGATTTAAAAATATAACACCAACATAACATGTGGTGCCTACTACAACATTAATGCATTTGAATTCCTCAAGAAAACTCAATTTCGAACTATCAAAAAAAACTGGAAATAAAATCAGTAAATAGTATCAGAAAACACTTTTTAACCCAAAAACCAAATCGAAAACCAAATAACATTCGTGTGCCAGTGGTGTACAGACATGGGGACATGTCCCTCGTGTCCAGGGAGAGTCCCTCGTGTCCAGGAATTGGGACACATAGTGTCCAAAACTAATATTCGAAATTAACAAAAAACTGGAAAAATAATCGTCGTGCAGCCATGTCGAGCCTTCGTGGGCTCGACACAGTGCTCGAGGTTGGTCGAGTTCACGTATAGTGGTTCACCCATAGTAGGGCTAGGTGTCCAACCGCCTGCAAAGAGTCCACATTGTGTCGTGTCCAAGAAAACAGTGCGTATCAGTCGAGTGTCTGTGCGTGTGTGCAACAGTGAGAAAAACAGTGCGGGCTCGATTTCTCCCAAACCATTTCATAAAAATTCACGAAATTTTATAGGGTCAATGTCAGACATGCCCTCTATGTGCACGCAAAATTTGGTGTCCTCTCGTGCTGTGTCCAGGGAGAACTCAGACACAGGTAGCAGGACACGTGCACGGGCTGTGCGGGTGTGTGTGTGTCCAATTTATGACACAAAAATGACACGAAATCCATATCAGTCTTCACAAACATTAACATACACATATAGGCCTAGGTATCTATGTAATTAGTTTTTCAAAAATCGAAAATAAAATCCTTTGTGACATTTAATCAAACACCTATACACACATCATGACACGTGTCCGATACGGACACCAAACGGACACGAAACGACACAAATCCAATACCTACTGCTTGGGGACACCTAGGGCTTCCTATCCATGCAAAGAAAACTAAATTTGGTGGAGGGAATAGGGATTTACCTATATGTTGAAATTCCAATAAAAAGCTCCAAAAGGGGGGTTTCTCCTTGTTAGCCAAACTCTCCAAATTGCCCCAAGCCTGAGAATACTCTCCATGAACAGCAAGAGGGAGACCATTAGAATCTAATGCAAGAGGTTTGAGCCAAAAAGGAGTTAAAATGGGAAAGTTATGGATTGGGGAAGATGGCTATACCTCTTTCTTCAAAGCTTGAGAGAAAATAATAAAAGAGGCAAGAACAAATGGAAGAGGCATTAAATAGGGTGGGAAATCCTAGGTTAGCTGCCATGGGCTGATTAGGGTTAGGGTTTGGCTACATGGTGTGGGCCTATGGGCCTTAAGGCTAGTTATTGATTTAAGGTTTAATCACAAGTCATGGCTTATGACTTAAATCTAACTTAAGTCAAATAACCATACCATGGGTCAACCCTAGTCTAACTAGGGTTACATGACCTAACCAAGTCCAAACACAACTAGGGTTAGCTTCTAGGTTAGCCTACCAAGGTCATTGCTAGTCAAAGTCAACCTAGTCAACCCTCATTCAAACAATTCCAAAATAATTTCTAAAAATTCCCATAAATTCAAATAAATTATAATAAATCCAAATAACCCTAAAAATGTCAAAAATACCCTAATCATATGGCTAGGCTCTAGGGTAGGCAGTCTCCACTATTCACTAGCAAAACACCAAAAATCACAAGTCATGAATTTAAATAGTTTAAAAATAATTAAAAATCACTAAAAATTATAATATGAAATAAATATCAATAAATAATAATTATAAATATAAAATTTCAAAAATACCTTCATCTGGAAAACTGGATGTTACACCTCCATTAACTTCGAAAAGTCTCCATGCTCATAGTCAAAAGAGACAATCAGAGCAATAGGAGACTCCTCAACCGGCGTAGCCCCTTCAGTCCCTGTCACTGGCACCACCTCTAGGACAATAGCCTTCTCCGTCTTTATAATCACTGGCACCTCAACCTTGGAGGGCCCTCAGCCTGGGTAGTTCTTTCAACCCTCACCGATGGAGGGCCTTCAGACGGCACAGTGGTCTCAACCCTGACCGTCGGACATGCTGGCACCCGAAAGGGTACCCTGGCAGCAACTGCCCCGGGAAGGTCCCCGAGGACTTCGAACGCACAATTGGTCAATTCCTTCTTTGACCGTTTGAACTTCTTCACAAGCTGCACAAACAAGGGAAAACAAGAAGAAATAGGACAAATCCTAAAAATTGATACGACAAATTTTTTTGCCAGGATACCTTTGAAGGGTACCCTACAGATGGTCCCTTCTTAGGCTCTACGGGCGATGAAGCCGGCTTCTCCGATATAGTCAGCTTATGAGCCACCCGCTTAATCCTTTCAGACGGTGATAAGCTCGCCTCTGTTGGGGGCCGACATTTCAAGGGAGAACTACGGGGCCTTTTCTTCGTCTGGGGAGGTACTGGACACCTCTGATACCTTGCCACCTAAAGGTAGCTGATCTCAAATGTGCTTGAGGATGACCGCGAAAGCCTTCATCTTGGTCCCAATGATGAAGCCGCGCTCCCGATTATCGCCCAAGGAAAAGTTGTTCGCCGAGGAGTAAAACTTCACGGTAGAATATAGGATGTGTGTTTCAGGCCAGCCCGCATATACAGTGAAGCTTACCTTAGTGCACCCGGCATTATAGTAATAACACGCTCGCGCACCCTCCAGTAAGCTTCCTTCATAACCCAAGCAAGTGCTTGGGTTATCTATCATCATTTGGTTGTATCCAAATTAACGTACGAACCAACTCGGCAGATAAGCTCCAGAAATACATAGTTCTAGTTTCTGTATACCAAATGCGATGGTCGAACAGATTGCAGCCAATAGAAAGCTCCAAGCGTCAAAATAGTAATCTGGTCGCTCTTGTCCTCCAATATGTCTCCCGTGAAAAATTTTGAGTAGGAGGGCGGGATCCTGAAGAAGTCATAGCTAGTCAAGTGACCCAGCACCCATCTACAAACAGAGACACCTTGGTGAATCCACTTCTTCCGGCAATAACGGCACATGGAGGCGTCCCCGTCCATGTGACCTTCTTCAGAACCAGGTTCTATCAAGCCTGGGTGGTGTAGCACCAACCAAGCCATCAGGTAATGGTAGGAAAACTCCACCCGGAGAAATTCACCGTCCTTCCTACCGTGCTTAATTATCCTCTTCGAGAGCTCCCGCAAGCCTCACAAAATATTGTAGACCATGGCAGGAAGGAGGGCAAGACGATATCTAAACACCAACTTCAAGGTCGGCATGATGAGGTTCCTACTCATTCTCCCTACGAACCCAAAACCACCGGGGGTCACACAAGTGTGTAGCCATATCATCAAAAAGGCAGCCAATATCGCCTTTAAAGTCATGGCACACAGATTTTGGCAAAAATAACTGTGGACTTAAGAGAACGGTTTTCCTCCAGCGTCCAACGAGGGGCTTTTCACCCCACTGCAGTCATCTATGCATCAACTTCAGTAGGGGTATGTTCCCTACGAGTAGTGATATGAACCTGCCTCGGTCCTGGGGATGTTCAGTAAGACGTAATCTCTCAAGGCCAAAATATGAGGGTGAGTTTTCTTAGCTTCCTGGCGCTGGCATACTTGATGGTGACACAGCAACTCTTTGTAACATCTCGGGATGTTGTGCTTCCAGCCCTATGAACTCCTTATTATAGGGATTATATTCTTCGTATGGCTCATTACCCCAAGGACGTTTCGAGATAGCAAATATCTCATGGAAAGCCAACACCAACTCTCATACAGGAGTATCGAACGTCCCAGTATGGTGGTTATATAACTCCAACATAGCCAGGAACATGTGCTGGTTGATTTCCATCCCATACTCAGTGGCTCTAATAGCATAGTACAAACCAATATGCTTCAGTTCCGACTCGTATTTGGCCAATATCTATAAGGTCAAGTTACGTCATTTGGAGTCAGGATGGACCCAACCTTCGACCTAGAAAGCTCCCTTTGGGTATGAGATTTCCTCCACAAGAAGCCACTTGGCAAAAAGGAAAGCCCCAAAAGGATGAATGTCTAGGCTCAAATCGTTGAAAAGGTGCCTTGGACACAATACCTCAAAGAGTAAGATGGTTCGTCACGGACGTACATGAAAGCATCTTTCTTCCTAGAGCGGGAGTCCTATTTGAAGTGGCCTGCCAGCACCCCTCCCAGAGTGGGGGTTAATTTCCACTCTATTCGTCGCCTCTCGACCAAACACGCGAAGACCGAAAGCGGAAGTTGTCATTCGGTCGGTGTAACGTACAGACTAAGGTCGTAGTTGCCAAAGTACTACTCTTCCTTGATCTTCAAGATCCTTGTATCTTTGGAGACTAACTTATCTCCGAAAAATAATTATGGCTTTAGCATCTCAGCACTAGCGTCACTTTCGACCGAGAATTTGCTCGACCCATTATACGCTAGAAGTAGGCATAGTTGTGGAGGTCAATCTAAGCCAATCGACTAGGAGGTTGATCTCGAGCAATTAATTCTCTTGCAGGGTTAGCCATTTCCGCGTTAAAGTTCACACCTAAGGCACAGATAGATGAATCGAAGAAGAGCTCGTCGAACTGGGGGACAACCATAAAAACTGCACCAAATCAAGCAAAAAGTCAGAAAATTTCTAAAAGACATTTGCAAAAAGAAAAGAAAAGCAAACTTCAACGCAGGTAATGTTTTAGTGACCATGGGCATCAGCACGCAAGCTTCAGCGTAGGCACTGTTCAGCGGCCATGTGCATCAACAAGCAAGCTTTAGCACATGCACTGTTCAGTGTCCATGCACATCTACAAGCAAGCTTTAGCGCAGACACTGTTTAATGACCATGTGCATCAACCAATGACCATGCACATCAGCCAACAAGCTTCAACGCAGGTACTGTCTTGTGACCATGCCCGTCAGCAAGTAAGCTTCAGCACAAGTACTATTTTGTGACCATACACGTCAACAAGCAAGATTCAGCACATGAATGTTATCAGAAGCCATGAGCGTCAGCATGCGTTAGCACATCTTCCAAACACAACTTCAAAAATTAGTGTCCATGTGCATCCGAAAAAGAGAACCAGCACATCTTCCAGACACTACTTCAAAAAGTAGTGCCCATGCGCCTCAATAAATAGGGCAACAATGCATATTTGAAATACTGCTTCAAAAGCAAACACTTATGCACGATCATCTATCTAGGCCTCTATCAAAATGAAGACATGAATCCTACCAACAACAACTTTTTGCACATCGAAGTGTGCGTGCTCATTAATGATCGGAGCAGCATCAGCGGCAGCGACTTCAGTGGCAGGCCTCCTCTCCTTGGCTTGCTAGTGCTCGCAGCACTGGCCTTAGCGGCCTTAGGAACTTTGGGAGATCTTAGAATCTTGGGTGCCATGGAGAAAAGCTAGAATTTTTTGCTCGGGGAAGGAGGAGAAGCCTTTCCTTAAGAAAGTTCAGAGGAAATGAACAAAGTAAAGTTCTTTCCTCTCCAAAAACCCCTATTTGTAGCGTGAAGACACGTGTCAGTAGATCAGACCAAAAGACTCTTCGGGTCTGGGACGATATTTCAAAATACGTGCAGTGATGGAATGAAATCATTCTTGAACTCTTCCGAAAAATGAAAAGTCGTTACCATTAATAAATGATGGCCAAAGCAATAATTGCTGACGGTTACTAGCTCTTTTAAATGATGACAGCCTGTCAGTGTAGTGCTGCGCACTCCTTATCCATGTGGCATTTCATGCTTCTTTTTCAAAATATTCTGAACTTATCCAAGTTTGAAAACTTTAAAGGGGGTCTTGTAGAAGTATGAAAAATTCAAAAAATGTACTGTGAGCTAAACAAAGCACAGCGCCGACAAAAGAAGTCAATCACAAATCGCTACACACTTCAGACAGGACAGTATTGAGAAAAGTGCAGTACAACATGGAAAAAAGTGCATAAAAGAGATTCTTTGTTAATAATCATGATTACAAAACTGTGGAAGTATATTAAAGATTCTCATGTTCATGATTATATAAATAAAGCTATCTACCTACTTAGCATACAAAAGCACAACATACAAAAGTACAGCATACAACAGTGCAGCATTTCACAATGTATGCCAAGAAAAATACAAGCATTTCACAATGTATGCTTACTCGGTGCAACTCCTAATCGCTGACTGAATAGAGCTCGGAATGGCAATCAATCCAAGACCCTGTATTCAACACCTTGGCACTCAATGTCGTCTTAGGCCAAAGCACAGCTAGCACGCTGTGTGAATTAGAACAACTCCCTCCATAGTCAGCTGAGTTCTTCTCAAAGACTCTTTCATAAAACTTTCAACTTCTTTGAACAAAGAGTTCTGCAATCCCTGCCCATGACTGGCACAATTTCTGCCAAATTTGCCAAGGGAAAGACTCGTCGTCATTGGGGTACAATGTTGTCTCTGACATGAAGTAGGGGAGAAGGGTACACGAATGGGTTGTGCCCAAAAAATATCCCTATTTATAGGCTGTGTGTGGTCAAACCCACGCGCCAAGTGGTAGCTGGTCAAAGGCTCCCAGTTAATTGGATGAACCTCATATTCATAACAATAAATCTTATTTATGAGATTTTTTTTTGACTAAGTCCTTATTTAAAATCATCACTTCTCGAGCCCCACATAGCGGCAGAAATTAAGAAGTTTTGACCCAAACGCCCCAAAAAGTGCAGCCTGAAAAAGCACAGTCTATGGGAGCCAAATTGTCCCAAAGACCCAACTTCTAAAAAGTGTAACACCTTCGAACAGTAAAAAGCACAGTTTACAGGAGCCCCAGTGTCCCATAGACAGCTTCCAAAAAAAAGGTGCAGCACCTTGGAACAGTAAAAAGTGCAGCACCCAAAGGTGCAACCTCATAAGCATGAAACCCCGGGCCATCACTTCAATATTTATGGCACGCTAACACAAATGTCACGAGATAGCTATCTATTGTTAGCTGTCAATAGCCATTTGTCAGTTGTCAGATACTCGTCGTCTATTCCGTCGAGAGCATGGCCTTCAACGTACCCAAAAGTGCAGCCACTCTGGCACTCCAAAGTACAGCTTCTACATCAGAGCTCAAAAGCGCAGCCCTTTGTTGAAGGGTGCCACGTGGCTAGCTAAAGCACATTAGCTCTCAGATACGATCAAATTTGTTCCATTTTAACATAATAAGATCTTTGAGCAATATACACACGCTACGTGTCATTGACTCAGTCATATTTATGAATGTGTGCCTACCACCCAAGATCTCAGCAAAAAACAAATCTTGACAACTGCCACATACGTGTTAGCTCATCCGTAGCCCAGCTGTACAGTTACAACAGATTCAGTTTTATCTTCGTGCGCATAGTGCTACTGTGCGCCAAAAAGCCATATACACTTCGCATATGTGCGTATGGGTGGTTCATTCTACTAGCCTATAAATAGAAGAAGTCTTCCTTCATTTGGATATTCGAATGCTTCTTAATTAGCAATCCCAGATAATCTACACAGGCATTCAGAGAGTCAGAACAAGTTCTTTTTGTCGTCAGATCGTCAACGGAGTAAAGGAACCACTACAATGTTCGATCTCTATCATCACACTTTCTCAGAATCAACTTGTACTTAGATATTCTGTTTAGGATTTCTTCTGTACTTTTTCTCGTTTGTAATATACAAGTTTGTTCAACTTTTTGTTCATGGCAAACACTCTCCTACTCCTTCATGCCTAATAAATAAATCACATCGTGCTTGTATTTCAGTTGAATTTCAAGTGCATCATGCGGATAACTGTTAATGTAGTATGGGTCAAACACTAAGAATAGAATAATGAATAATTGAGGTGACGTGCATGAAGTGCATGAGTCGTAGTAAGACATTGATGGTAGAATATTGAAAGGCAATATTGTCACGCCCCGACCCAGAAAATCGCTCGTCCTTGCATTAAAAATATATAGGCGTGCATCAATTGCATGACGCAGAAAATATTAAACACTAGGCCCCGAATATTGAATGATGGCATTGAGCGTGTATCTGTGTACGAAAACTATGTGGCTGATTTACTAAGCGAAATAAAGTTGTGGTGCAATGCCACGGAACTGTTGTAACATTGAAATATATACTTCGTACATCGGAGTATGTATTTGTGGCACAATTGCCAAGGAATTGCCATTATGCTAATGACTTAGGAATAGTTCAATCATATTGTATAGATGTGTTCACGATCTACAGGTCGCCATTCGGAGCATCATACATCAATACAGATGTGTTGGGACATAATGCCTATAGAACTTGGGATAGAAGGATGATATCGCAAGTCAATGTGATTCATAAGTCCAAACATGAGAATTAGTTTGTGATTGTTATGGATCTTAACTGTTGCGTATATTGTATGGTCAATGGACTTGGACAACCTGTGCAGAGGTTTTGGTATCCCTCGAACGTGTATTCTTCGGGGCACAGGAACATTCGGCCTAAGAAGAAACTGAGATGAGTATTATGGGACCACCAGTGAGGCTTGCTACCTGGGATGGTTAGGGCGCATCACAATACAGATGGTACGAACCTTTGGAAGGGGCTTGCTACCCGCTCGCGGGACGGCCGTACATATGGGTGATATGTATAGTCCATTATGGATTGGAATGCCAATGACCTTTATATAGATAGAGCCGGTGGGCTCAGATGAGAATCGGGTACACAGATAGATCCTTGCACCCTTATGGTTTGAGTAACATTGTCGGTTGTTGGCTTGGATGTTTGGACGATGCAAAGATGTGTACGATCATTATGTTTATGAATATTATGTGGCTAATTATGTTTGTTATAGGAACACGGTACTTGGCACAATTATATTTCAAATGTTAATCAGAATCGAATACATATTTTACTGCTTTGAGTTATGCCATAAAACTGATCCTAAGGCAATAATAGAAAGAGCACATAATAAGATACATGTTTCACTAATTACTTAGTGTTGGTTTAGACGAGTGGGTCTCATCAGTATGTGAGAGAATTAGTACTGATGCCCCCCTAGATTGCTTGCAGGTTTAAGAAATGGTTTGCTCATGGCAGAGCTTCGCTTGGACGCGCTGAGGCATAGAGTTCCTTAGCATTTCGAGACGTGCGACCGCACCGGAGCTCAGCATGCAAAATGAAGATGTTTCGGCTGAGGGTCTTTAGATGTGCTATAGAAGACATGATGTATGGAATAATATCCTTTGTAATCTAGAGAGACCATGGGTGTTACAAGTCAATTGGCATTTTCAGTTGGGCTATTAAGAGCCTTGTAATCTGCTTTATTATTAATAACGATTTGTTTCATATACTCTGATTTTTCTCTGTTTTCTAGCTGCAATATTCTTATATTTGAGAACAATTTTGAGAACTTATCATCTTGCCTTATACGAGTGCAACACCATACTCGTACGGCATCATGCCCAGCGAGGACGATCGATTCGGATGAAATTGATACGAGGACGAGCGATTTCTCGGGTCGGGACGTGACAGAGGCATGACAGATTATTTATATTACACATGTCGTGTACCTGCCAACATTGTAAAAGAGTATTATTCATAATTGTAGCAGAGAGCGACAAATATGGTCTACGTAGATGATCAAATAGATATTAGGTTTAAGGTTGGAGACTTCTACCAGCAAATGGTAGAATACATAGACATTGATGATATTATGTGTCCCATATCTTAGGATTAATAAGTGATCATTTTTTGTTCCAGTTCTAGATTTTATTTTTAATAATAATAAAGTTTTTGTCTGGATTAATTAGTTGATATTTATATTTTGCATAAGTTTGACCAAAATTCAATTAATCTTTAATCAGGTATGACAAGTGGGAAGTTAAATGTCTAGTAAACAATGCAACTACACACTATTCTTCGTGACCAAAAATATTTTTCTAACTTCGTCCGAAAGAAAAATACTCTAAGAACCCTATCAAGTTTATCAAACCTAATATAGGGGTATAGAATATCCCATTTTAAGTTGTCTAATGGTACCTATTTACCATTAGGGAGGCCTTATATTCTCTCCATTTTGGAAGAACGATGTTGAGTTTTAAGGATATACGACAAAACAATTGCCAAGATGAAACCAATGATGAAAATAGAATGGAGTTCCACTATATAACATAAGAAGTGTATATTTGAGTAAATGAACACATTTATGCTCTAGCATGACCATCTGGGTTATCCAGTTCGAGACTTGATACAATATACTTTTAGTTTTGCATGCATGCATCACATTACCCTGTATTAAGGATCTCGCACATTCTAAGTACGATTTATGAAACCAACATGTAGAACATTTAAAGATTTAATGGTGTTGGTTGATGAATTGACTTGCTGGTCATATGTGTAGTCACACTCGAAAAAGCTGCAACTTCAGGCTGAGCTTATTAAGCTGCAGGTTCACCATCCAAATTATCACATAAGATTCAGAAGATTTGATAATACAAGAGAGTTTCCATTAAACATGTATGGTGATTATTACATGTGTCGAGATTAAAGTTGAACATATAGTCCCAAGTGTTCGCACCTAAATTGACCTCGCAAAAACGTAAGTGTTCCGGTTAATCGAAAGGAATTTTGTGATGAGCAATTAAATTCATGTTTCCATATAGGGATATGCAATAGTACATGAATCAATATTGGGGCAACTAAGGCCCATTACCACCCAACCTTATCCAATGTTATAGTAAGTTACCGAGTACGAACCACACATTCTTATTTATGCATTTTTGGGTATGCAACCTGCGTACTAGTTGCATCGCCACAACGGAGCAAAATGGACCCTCAGAAAAAGATGGAAATCAGTGATTCGTCATAGACTATTCACAATTTAGAATGCTTGTCAGAAAATCTTATTATTGAAAGATTTATGGATTTTTATTTTGATGAGTGTCACGCCCCAGAACCAGAATACTGGAGAGCGGGGGCAGACACAGCCAGCTACGTATATTGAAATAGAATACATCTCAACTATACGGTCACGGCTGTCTAGATATGAGGGTTTACTACAAGCCAGCAGTCTCTTAAGGTCAAGCCTATTATCTCAATCTCAAGCAATTAACAGAGTTACAAGATATTAGAGCATCAAATATATATATAAGGCGTCCCAAATATTACATATTGGATGATCATGAAGCTAGTCATACAAAATGATGGAACTAGCAAGAGTTCAGTCATACATGATCAACCCTAGGATTTGTTAATCATGTTTACAGCCCGTAGGCAGACAGTAAGTAAATGTGCATCGAGCTAACAGGTGCTCGTCGACTAAACGCCTCAAAA
Organism: Iris pallida; assembly: GCA_029216955.1. NCBI lineage: Eukaryota > Viridiplantae > Streptophyta > Magnoliopsida > Asparagales > Iridaceae > Iris > Iris pallida. The sequence goes on from JANAVB010003398.1 coordinate 1,656,131, forward strand.
GAATAAATTTACATATAAGTGGGTGAAACAAAAAGGAAAACCCACTCTTGGCCCGGGTTCCGTCTAGTTGTCACCATTGGGCTGGAAGCTTGGTAGATCCTCGGGAGCTGCTCCGAAATCTGGCCACACAAAACCAGCTGGGTCAAACCCCAGAAAGAGCAAGTGTCGCAAAGGAGGCCACAAATAAGAACAAAAGCCAGCATATCAGAACATAAGGATAAAAGAAAAGTACAAGTAGTAAAGTACACAGGGCGATAAACGACTAGGGACGTGGAACCATTCCGGGAGCCAGGTTACAATCCTTAAACCAGACAAGGACCGGGATTGTACCCCTTCGCCTGAATAGCTCACTGTCTATACTCATTTATCGTTAAGACAATAAAACAAAACATGCTCAGGAGATAGCAGGTACTGGAGCTAGACAAGACTTAGACAAGCCTGGACACCATCCATTCACAATCGGCCAAGCAAGTACTACGGCTTACTACTTTAACTAACTAGGGTTATCACCAGCCTAATTACTAACAAGATGCAAGTGAGAAACTCCCAGTCCCAAGCCCTGTAGACTATCCAGTTATCCTTCCGTGGGTTGAGAGTTATAGGTGGGTACATTGCCCGGGAGACAAATGTACCCTTAGGTGACTTAGAGGGTGCAACACATGACAGTGTACTAGAAATGTGCTCTACTCGTCGGCAAGCTACAAGTCCATTAAAGCGCCCAGATAACGAGATTGCCTGTGACTGGGAATTCTCTATGTTCTAGTTTGATCTAATCATTAGCCTAATCCAATTTAGCGCGAGTCCCTGACCGTAGTACCCAGGAAGTCACGTCCTAGACATGATGCAATACAAGACAAGTGGATTGTACAAGCAAGCAAGCAGGAACACCCACGGTGTCAAGTTGATTATACGAGTCAAGTCACAAGTTACAAGTCAAGTCAAGTCAGGAGTGCGCCGCCACGGGCCACTATCAAGTTATCAAGATAAATCATGTCAGGGTACTGTCAGGAGTGCTCCACTACGGGTCACTGTCGTGTTATGCTAGTTCCTTATCATACCATGCTATGTACAATAGTCATTCCAAACATATTAAGTAAAATCAATTTCATGTCAAAAGGCGTAAGGATATAAAATGGACGTAAAATATCTAATAAAATACTAATATAAATAGGACTATAGAAGAGCCAAGCTTAAAGAAATAAAACCAAAACTCCAAGAGCCAATGGTTTGTGCAAGGGATCAGGGGTTGGATTGTGTAGGGTGTCAGTTGTGCAGGGTGCCAAGTGCGCAGGGGCAGATGGCGCATGGATGGATTGCGTAGAAGGTAGACTGCGCAGGAGTAAACTGCGCAGGAGTTGGTTGCGCAGAGATGGATTGCGCATAGGTGGATTGCGCATGGCTGGCTTGTGCAGGGTGGATTGCACATGAGTCAGGTTGCGCAGGGGCCAACTGCGCAGGGGTTGGTGCGCCAAGGGAGATGCGCGGTCCAGCCCAAGAGGCCGGGCGCAATCGGCTATGCGCAATGAAGGCGCTGGCCGAGAAGGAAGGTGCACAGTTCACCAAAGGGTGAGCTGCGTAATCGGCCTTGCGCTAAAGAGCGCAGGCCGAGAGGGCTGCTTCTCCAACCCGAGAAGAACTCCAAGAACTTCAAAACTTCAATTCTTCATAACTTGATCAAATCAAAACCAAATCTAGATTTTCAAAGTTCTAACTTAAGTAAAATCGAATTCTCTTCCACATGGAAGCATCAAAATATGCAAAAATTAAAGTTTAATAGATCAAAACCAAGGAATTCCGAAAATAATCAAAACTTAGATCTAGAACAATGGAGACTCCAAATCACAAAATTTCAAGTTCTAAAGTTGTTCTCCATGGCCTAATCTAGCTAATGGACAAATAAAAAGTGGTGCTTATTTGATGGCAAGGTGCACTTGCCTATGGGTTGGGGAGTTGTGTGGAAGAAGGAAGAAGATGGAGAAGTTAATGGAGAATAAAGAGGAGAGAGAAAGGTTGGTGGTGATATAATGAGGGTGGGTGTGTTGTGTTGAGGGTAGAGTGTAGGTTAAAGTGTACCAATTCATATTAAACCAAACCTAATCAAACCAACCCAATTCCACAAAATAAAACCAAGCCGTGGTCCAAACCCATTTACGAGAAACCAAAATCCGCAAGTCGAGAAAATAAAATACGTGCGAAAATCAAATTACGAGTATAAATACGAAATACAGGAAATGAGGGTGACAACTCTATCCACCTTCAAAGAATTCTGTCCTCGAAATTTAATCAAGGAGCTAGAGATTGCCACGACAAGCTATACTAAGCACAGACAAGCTACACTAAGCAGTTCAATCATACAATCATACAATCATACAATGCAAGCAAGGAAGGGAAAGCGTAAGGCACAAGGAAGACATTATACCTTACGAGTCAAACAGGTAGGGATATCGCGATCGGATGTCGTCCTCACGCTCCCACGTTGACTCACCTAGAGAGTGATGACCCCAAGCAACACGGACTAAGTTAATAGTCTTGTTCTTGAGCGTCTTTTCTCTCCGGTCCAATATAGACACGGGCCTCTCCTCATACGAAAGGTTGGTACCAACAACCAATTTCGAATGATCTAGGATATGGCTCGGGTCCGGGATATACCGTCTTAATTGGGATACATGGAATACATCATGTACCTCACTTAGCGACGGCGGAAGAGCGAGACGATAGGACACATCGCCTACTCGCTCTAGAATATCGAACGGCCCTATATACCTAGGACTAAGCTTTCCCCGCACGCCAAAACGAATGACGCCGCGGGTAGGCGAGATCCTAAGGAATACATGGTCACCGACGGCAAATTCTAAGGGACGCCGATGAGCATCGGCCCAATGGCGCTGGCGATCCTGAGCAACTCGGAGGTGATCTCTGACTTTCCTGACCACTTCAACCGTCTGAGAAATCAGTTCTGGACCGAGCATCTGCCTCTCTCCGACATCGTCCCATGCTAACGGGGATCTGCACTTCCTGCCATACAGAGCCTCGAAGGGTGCCATCTGGATACTGGCCTGGAAACTATTGTTGTACGAGAATTCCACCAGGTGCAGGTGATCCTCCCATGAACCACCGAAGTTAAGGGTACACGACCGTAACATATCTTCGAGAGTTTGTATAGTACGCTCCGACTGCCCATCTGTCTGCGGATGATATGCTGAGCTGAACTTGAGACGAGTCCCCAAACTTTGATGAAGACTGCGCCAGAAGTGCGATGTGAATCTCGTATCCCTGTCTGATACTATGCTGACTGGCACTCCGTGAAGTCGGACGATCTGCCTGAGATACATCTCTGCTAGCTGCGCCGTCGACTGTCCAACTCTAAATAGAAGAAAGTGTGCCACCTTGGTAAGCCTGTCTACAATGACCCAAATAGCGTCTCTGCCTGCCGGAGATCTGGGTAACCCAGTCACGAAATCCATGGTTATGTGTTCCCATTTCCATTCTGGGATCGGTAAAGGTTGAAGAAGTCCAGCTGGCCTCTGATGTTCAGCCTTGACTTGTTGGCAAACCAGACATCGAGAGACATACCGGGCTATTTCTCTCTTCATACCATTCCACCAAAAGTGTTGACGAATATCTCTGTATATCTTCGTGCTGCCTGGGTGGATGGAATACTGCGAACTGTGAGCCTCTGCCATAACTTCCTGTCTGATATCTCCACTGGGTACACAAAGACGCGTGCCGTGTCGAAGTGTACCATCCTCATGAATACATAACTCTGGCCTTCTTCCTGCTTCACACTCTGCTCTGAGCCGCTGAATCTTGGAATCGGTTAACTGTGCTGTCCGAATCCTCTCAACTATGGTGGACTGAATCTGTAGGCTGGCCATCAAGGCCACATTGGAAGGAAGAACCACTTCAATTCCCATCTTCTGAAGATCCGACAATAACTCTGGTTGCGCCGTCAGGAAATAAACTCCGGCTCTCCGGCTCAACGCATCTGCTACAACGTTGGCCTTCCCTGGATGATACTGCAAATCCACATCGTAGTCCACCAGTAGCTCGAGCCATCTTCTCTGCCGCATATTAAGGTCCTTCTGGGTGAAAACATACTTCATGCTCTTATGATCAGTAAATATCTCCTCTTTATCTCCGTACAAGTAGTGCCTCCATAACTTAAGTGTAAACACTACTGCTGCTAGCTCCAAGTCGTGGGTCGGATAATTCTTCTCATGATCACGGAGTTGACGTGACGCATAAGCAATTACCTTCCCATGCTGCATCAAAACACATCCCAATCCTCTGCCTGAAGCGTCGCAATAAACTGTGAATCCTCCGGTCCTATCTGGAAGGGTAAGAATGGGAGCCGTTATCAAACCTCGCTTCAACTTCTCAAATGATTCCTGACATTCTGCTGTCCAAACGAATGGTACATCCTTGCGGGTCAACTGGGTCATCGGCGCTGAAATCCTTGCAAAATCAGAGACGAACCGCCGGTAGTAGCCGGCCAATCCAAGAAAGCTGCGAACTTCTGCCACTGAGCTGGGTACTGGCCAAGACTCAATAGCCACAATCTTTTGGGGATCCACTTCCACTCCTCCTCTGGTAATGATGTGACCCAAGTAAGAAATGCGATCGAGCCAGAATTCGCATTTACTGAACTTGGCGTACAACTGGTGCTCCCTAAGCGTCTGAAGGACGATCCTGAGATGCTCCTCATGCTCTGTTTCACTCTTGCTGTAGACCAGGATGTCATCAAGGAACACTATCACAAACTGATCCAAGTAAGGCATAAAAATACGGTTCATGAGGTCCATGAACACTGCCGGCGCATTGGTCGCTCCAAAGGGCACAACTAGAAACTCCCAATGCCCGTACCTAGATCTGAACGCCGTCTTCGGGATGTCCTGCTCTCTGACTCTGATCTGGTGGTATCCTGACCGCAAGTCTATCTTCGAAAAAACTGAAGCCCCCTTGAGTTGATCAAACAAGTCATCTATCCTCGGGAGAGGGTATCTGTTCTTGATTGTTACTGAGTTCAAGGTACGATAATCAACACATAGCCTGGACGTACCATCCTTCTTTTTCACAAGATGCATCGGGCTCCCCAAGGCGATCCACTAGCACGAATGAATCCCTTGGTTCTGAGTTCTTCAATCATCTTGTACAAAATCTCCAACTCTGAAGGCGCCATTCTGTAGACTCGCTCTGATACTGGTGCTGTCCCAGGAATCAAGTCGATGGTGAACTCGATCTCCCGCTCTGGTGGCATCCCTGGAAGTTCCTCTGGGAAGACATCTGGAAACTCTTCAACTATCCGGGGCAACTGTACTGCTGCTACTGCCATCCGCAATACTGGAGGAGAAGGCTCCACGGCGCCTCTGGAAAATGAAAACTCTGGCTCTCCGGGAATACTAAAGACAACTCTGCCAACATGGCAGTCTATCCTAGCATAATGGTTCCTCAACCAATCCATGCCTAGGACTACATCATAGTCTGCCATAGGGAACTCTATGAGCCTAGCGGGGAACTCTCTACCGCTAACTACGATCCGACACGAGGAAAACACTCGATCTACTCCCACAAGACCATTACCAGTAAGTATATTGAGCCTCACTGATAATGACTCGGGCTCTAATCCTATCCGTGTCACGAATCGTGCAGACATGAATGAATGCGATGCACCAGAATCAAATAATACAGATGCTGGAAAGGTGTTGACGAGAATAGTACCTGCCACTACCTCACCTGGTGTAACTTCTTCTTCCATGGTCATCATCATAGCCTGACCTCTAGCTGCGGGTCCTCTCTGCTGGAAACCCCTCTGTCGGTTCTGTGCTGGAGCCTGGGTGAACTGCTGCTGGTTCTGCTGCTGAAAGGCCTGGGCCTGAGGCAACAATGGCCTCGGGTACTGCTGTTGCGGCTGCTGCTAGACTGGAATTGGGGCTGGTCCTCTCACCGAAGAACTGGAAAGGTTGGATGATGATGGACCTCCCCTATTCGGGCAGGTCCCTATCTTATGATCTGCTCCTCCACAAGCCAGGCACAATCCCTGTGCCCTACGACACTCTGCCACTACATGGCCCGGCTTCCCGCAATGAGAACATCCCACCGCGGAAGACTGCTTCTGCTTCTGCTGCTGCGGGTACGTTGGGGTCGAATGTTGAACCGACGTCACTGAGGCCGCCCGCCTCGGAGTTCCAATGGTTATACCCCTAGCTGTCGGGGCTGGAGCTGAAGATTGGTGCATCTGGTTGTGGGACCGCTTCCTGCCTCCGGTCCTGTCCACAATTCTCCGGGAGGTATACTCATGCCTCCTTGCTGCCTTCAATACTGCATCGAACGTCTGGTGCTCGAACTGCTCCACAGCCAATAATATCTCTAAGTGCAGCCCTTGCTGGAATCGCTGAGCCCTATCGAACTCTGTCGCCACCAAAGTGGGGGCGAACCTACTCAGCCTGGAAAACTCGGTCGTATAGCCATCGACCGTCCTGCCTCCTTGCTTCAAGTTGGTGAATCTGGTCTGCAGGTCGTACCGTGCCACCGCATCGAAGTACTTTGTCTGGAACCTCTCTCTGAACGTCGCCCAAGAAACTGGTGCTGCTAATCCCATGGCCTGAGCTGTCCACCAATCGCGAGCCAAGTCTAACAACTGTAGGCGTACCACCGCTACCTTCTTATTTTCAGGTGTCCTAGCAGCTTCTAGAACCACCTCGGTATCCTGAAGCCAAGCGTCCGCGGCAATCGCATCTTCACTGTCGTCAAAGAAGGGAGGGTTCAAGCGCTTGAAACTGTTGGCCGCCTGATTCCCTTGGGGACCTCCTCGGTTTAGTGCATCATGAACTTCCTGGTGCAAGGCGTCACCTCGACGATCTTGAGATGCAAGCAGTTCTCTGATAAGCCCTACCAAAGGTCCCTCATCCTGTCTAGCTGGTTGAACGGGCGGAGCTGCCTGAACTAGAGGTTCTGAACCTCCGGGAAACATAACTCGGGAGGCTACTCCAGAGTGCTGAGCTTGATCTTCCTAGCGCTGGGGTGCTTATCGAGCTTCCTCGGGCTGGTTGGCAGGTCCGGGAGTAATGCCGCTGAAGAAGACGATATAGGGAGCAATAAGGAAAGGACCAGGACAGATCAAAGATACAAGCAATGTGATCAGGTCGAGATTCTCAGGGATTTGAAGATACGAGCAGAGATCAAGGACGAATATTGATTGAGACATCTATTCGGTAAACCTTCATATTTCTTGAATGCCAAGACCTGCATGGGCCACCACTTAAACCATGTCACGCCCCAGAACCAGAATACTGGAGAGCGGGGGCAGACACAGCCAGCTACATATATTGAAATAGAATACATCTCAACTATACGATCACGGCTGTCTAGATATGAGGGTTTACTACAAGCCAGCAGTCTCTTAAGGTCAAGCCTATTGTCTCAATCTCAAGCAATTAACAGAGTTACAAGATATTAGAGCATCAAATATATATATATAAGGTGTCCCAAATATTACATATTGGATGATCATGAAGCTAGTCATACAAAATGATGGGACTAGCAAGAGTTCAGTCATACATGATCAACCCTAGGATTTGTTAATCATGTTTACAGCCCGTAGGCAGACAGTAAGTAAATGTGCATCGAGCTAACAGGTGCTCGTCGGCTAAATGCATCAAAAGAATAATTTTATATATAAGTGGGTGAAACAAAAAGGAAAACCCACTCTTGGCCCGGGTTCCGTCTAGTTGTCACCATTGGGCTGGAAGCTTGGTAGATCCTCGGGAGCTGCTCCGAAATCTGGCCACACAAAACCAGCTGGGTCAAACCCCAGAAAGAGCAAGTGCCACAAAGGAGGCCACAAATAAGAACAAAAGCCAGCATATCAGAACATAAGGATAAAAGAAAAGTACAAGTAGTAAAGTACACAGGGCGATAAACGACTAGGGACGTGGAACCATTCCGGGAGCCAGGTTACAATCCTTAAACCAGACAAGGACCGAAATTGTACCCCTTCGCCTGAATAGCTCACTGTCTCTACTCATTTATCGTTAAGACAAGTAAAACAAAACATGCTCAGGAGATAGCAGGTACTGGAGCTAGACAAGACTTAAACAAGGCTGGACACCATCCATTCACAATCGGCCAAGCAAGTACTACGGCTTACTACTTTAACTAACTAGGGTTATCACAAGCCTAATTACTAACAAGATGCAAGTGAGAAACTTCCAGTCCCAAGCCCTGCAGACTATCCAGTTATCCTTCCGCGGGTTGAGAGTTATAGGTGGGTACATTGCCCGGGAGACAAATGTACCCTTAGGTGACTTAGAGGGTGCAACACATGACAGTGTGCTGGAAATGTGCTCTACTCGTCGGCAAGCTACAAGTCCATTAAAGCGCCCAGATAACGAGATTGCCTGTGACTGGGAATTCTCTATGTTCTAGTTTGATCTAATCATTAGCCTAATCCAATTTAGTGCGAGTCCCTGGCCGTGGTACCCAGGAAGTCACGTCCTAGACATGATGCAAGACAAGACAAGTGGATTGTACAAGCAAGCAAACAGGAACACCCACGGTGTCAAGTTGATTATACGAGTCAAGTCACAAGTTACAAGTCAAGTCAAGTCAGGAGTGCGCCGCCACGGGCCACTATCAAGTTATCAAGATAAATCATGTCAGGGTACTGTCAGGAGTGCTCCACTACGGGTCACTGTCGTGTTATGCTAGTTCCTTGTCATACCATGCTATGTACAATAGTCATTCCAAACATATTAAGTAAAATCAATTTCATGTCAAAAGGCGTAAGGATATAAAATGGGCGTAAAATATCTAATAAAATACTAATATAAATAGGACTATAGAAGAGCCAAGCTTAAAGAAATAAAACCAAAACTCCAAGAGCCAATGGTTTGTACAAGGGATCAGGGGTTGGATTGTGTAGGGTGTCAGTTGTGCAGGGTGCCAAGTGCGCAGGGGCAGATGGCGCATGGATGGATTGCGCAGAAGGTAGACTGCGCAGGAGTGAACTGCACAGGAGTTGGTTGCGCAGAGATGGATTGCGCATAGGTGGATTGCGCATGGCTGGCTTGTGCAGGGTGGATTGCGCATGAGTCAGGTTGCGCAGGGGCCAACTGCGCAGGGGTTGGTGCTCCAAGGGAGATGCACAGTCCAGCCCAAGAGGCCGGGCGCAATCGGCTATGCGCAATAAAGGCACTGGCCGAGAAGGAAGGTGCGCAGTTCACCAAAGGGTGAGCTGCACAATCGGCCTTGCGCTAAAGAGCGCAGGCCGAGAGAGCTGCTTCTCCAACCCGAGAAGAACTCCAAGAACTTCAAAACTTCAATTCTTCATAACTTGATCAAATCAAAACCAAATCTAGATTTTCAAAGTTCTAACTTGAGTAAAATCGAATTCTCTTCCACATGGAAGCATCAAAATATGCAAAAATTAAAGTTTAATAGATCAAAACCAAGGAATTCTAAAAATAATCAAAACTTAGATCTAGAACAATGGAGACTCCAAATCACAAAATTTCAAGTTCTAAAGTTGTTCTCCATGACCTAATCTAGCTAATGGACAAATAAAACTGGTGCTTATTTGATGGCAAGGTGCACTTGCCTATGGGTTGGGGAGTTGTGTGGAAGAAGGAAGAAGATGGAGAAGTTAATGGAGAATAAAGAGGAGAGAGAAAGGTTGGTGGTGATATAATGAGGGTGGGTGTGTTGTGTTGAGGGTAGAGTGTAGGTTAAAGTGTACCAATTCATATTAAACCAAACCTAATCAAACCAACCCAATTCCACAAAATAAAACCAAGCCGTGGTCCAAACCCATTTACGAGAAACCAAAATCCGCAAGTCGAGAAAATAAAATACGTGCCAAAATCAAATTACGAGTACAAATACGAAATACAGGAAATGAGGGTGACAATGAGAAAGACTTTCCACCGTTAGGGTGAGATACAAATGTCAATGTTCATGAAGAAGGAAGCGAATTGACGTGGTCAGTGCCTACTCTATCTCATCTTAATCCCAGACTTCTCAGTGTGGTAGAGAAGTACCGATGATCCTTGATCTTCATATGGCAACACAAAATATGCTATATGCTCTTTGATCTAGCAAAAGTGACGAGATCACATGCCTATTATAAATATGTCTGCAATAAAATACGTCTCACGAAGACGCAAAACTTTTCCTAAAGGAAATGTTGTCCCCCAAGGATGGCATTGTGTTATTTTTAAAGGACAACGTTACGCACTCGAAGTATGACACAATAATCGACTTCTAGCTAATTTGCCTTTGGCCTAAAGTGCGGCAGACCACTCAGTTCAAAGGATTCTCTTCCCAAGAAAATGAGGATCTTGGAACCCCTGAATCTTATCGTTATCTTAAACTTTCCAACTCATGAGATCACTCTAAATTATGAAGCATCATGGAAGAGAAGAGTGCATTAAACCCACATCCGAGAATCAGGAAATCTTAATCTGGTATACATACTTAGATGAGTTATAGAAAAAGAATGAGATATTTATTTATAATATTTTGGATATTTAATAGCCAACACATTCCATTGAAGAACGTCAATTTAGAACTGATTGGCCAAAATAAAGAAGAAATCCAGGTCGATTTAGATTCCTTAGCATATAGAAAAGTGTTCGGGCCTGTAATTCCAACGCCACCTGATGTAAAACTTATCGAATACAACTGGGTCTTCTAAGGAAGAACAATGAGATAAATAAAATTGTATGATATAAAGCACGTCTTATGGCATAAGGAACTAATTATGAAGAGACATATTCTCATGAAATGGATATCACTATGTTTCGCTACTTTGTTAGTTTGGTAGTTTTTGAAAAACTAAATATGTAGCTAATGGATTATTTACAATATATTTTTACGGGGAGGTAGATACTAAAATTTATATGAAGGTCCCTAAAAGATTTTGTATTAATGATGCAAATAGTTTTGGACCCTGGGACACGCTATCAAATAGATTGAAGCATTCATTTTATGGATTGAAACAATCTGGTCGGATGTGGTATAATATGTGAATATGAAGTGCCCTTGCGTGTTTATCAAAAGATCATATTTCGGATTTTTGATATTAGTGGTCTATATTGATGACATGAATCTCATAGAGGCTTCTGAAGAGCTTGAGATAATTGTATCATAGCTAAATTCAAAATTTACGATGATAAATTCAAAATTTACGATGAAAGATCTGGCAAAAACTCGCTTCTTCTTAGGCCTACAACTTTATCATTTTACTGATAGTATTTTGCTTCATCAATCGAGTTACACCCAGAAGGTGTATGTCAAATTAATATGAAAAAACAAAACGCTCAAGTAAACCCAAGATCATCCTCTAGATGGTAAAAGAGACTCATTATTTCTTATGGAAGACGATTAAGAGGTTTTAGAACCTGAAGTTCTATATCTTAGTGTAAAAGGTGCATTATTGTACTTAGCTCAATGAACTAGACCAGACATATCATCTACTATGAATCTTTTGGCTAGATTTACATCTGCACCAACAGGCCATTACTGGAATGACATTAAAGACATTTTCATTACCTTAAGAGTACTACGAACATGTGCTTATTCTATCCCTATATATCTTGAAATGGATCAAATCCACTTGATCCTCAGAATGATGTTTTCTTTTTCGGCTATGTCGATGTCAGTTACTTATTTAACTTGCATATGGCAAGATCCCAAAGTGGTTATGTCGATGTCAGTTACTTATTTAACTTGCACATGGCAAGATCCCAAAGTGGTTATGTCTTTATCAGTTAGGGTGCATCATATCATAAAAGTCTACGAAGAAAACCAAAGTCGTCATCGCCCATCATGAAGTCATTTAAGCAAATCTGATCCCAAGAAAACTTGATGACATGTTCACCAAGTCCCTACCGAAGTCTACTTTCTATAAGATCAGAGGTTCTTGAATTACATTAATATTCATAGTTTGAGATAATGTCAAAATCAGGGAGAATATCTAGAAGCATACTCACATGACATGAATGTATTATTTTTCCTAACTAGGGGTATTTTCCACTAGAATTTAGCACCCTAAGAAGCTTTTAACGAGACACCCACATCGGGTTGGTCATACCCTAAATACTTTTTATCTACTGAAGATGTATCGACATCGACTCACTTTTTTCCTTAGATTACAATTTTTTTTACTGGATTTTTCAAATAAAGATTTTTATGAATTCTATCTGCACATCTATATCCATATAAACTCGTATTGATATGTTAAATCATTCCTGGAAACTTAGGCTAGTAATCTCTAAAGACTGATGTTAATCATCCATGAAGACAAACCTAATCATTCTTGAAGTCTAATTCAGTTTGTAATTGAGCTCTTGGAAACTAATTTATGAAACTTAGTGTTTTTCACATAAGCAAAAATGGAATCCATCTAGGAAGGAAATTCAAGTAAAATACGAGGGACTACATTAATTTGTAACTATTTTTATTTCTAAAAGTTGCTCACCATAATTAATATGGTCCACATATATATTATTGTAACAGTAATTTCATCTTATAGCTTTAGTTTTTCTTATTCTAGTTTTCAACAAACAAGCAACTTATTTTGTTTGGAAACCTGCTTTTTCTAGTTTCTACAAAAGTCAAAAGAAACTAAGTTTCTCACTTTCTAATTGATTTCAGTTGCCAAACATATTCTAACATCAATATGCAAAAATTAACATAAGTATACAAATAAAGTCTATCTCATCATATTCTTCTTTTATCTAGCGACCTTCGCTTTTTGGGATAACAAGACATGAATATTCCAAAATTGTTGTCACATATCACATAGAAGACAAAAGGGCCTAGAATAATGTTATACATGTATCGATGCATGAACTATTGTCATATGTCCATTACCACAATTCCATTCAATTAATCTAATATTATCAAGGGAAACCGATGCGAGTGAAACTACGAAGAGAAATAGATGGGGGATGGTACTACCCACTTTCATAATTGATTGTGCAACAGTTGTTATTGAAAATTTTATTTTGCCATCGAAGCTATAATACGTATTAAAAAAGAAAAATGTTATTTGTCCCTCCAAAATATCTCCCCAAAGTATCCTTCCTTATGTGGCAGCTTATGTGTCGTCAAACATAGGAGTTGACAAGACAAATTTTAAATTTTAAATTTAAATTAATATTAAAATTAAGATTAAGATTAATATTAATATTAAAATTAACATTAATGGTTAAGATTAATATTAATATTAACATTAATATTTAAATTAAAAATAACATTATATTAATATTAACATTAAAAGAAAAAAAATTGGGTAGTTAATTTTTATTATTAAAATCTGACATGTCAGCTAACATGTCATGTCAACTGTCACGTAAGGAGGAATAGTTTGGAGGTACATTTTGGAGGTACGAATAACATTACTCTTACAAAAGTGTACCAATCGAGAACAATTATATTAAGGGATATTTTAGCATATGCCCCCATTCTAAATGTTGATACTAGCATATACCCCCACTATTTTTTTTAACTACCAAATACCCCCATTTTTGGTACGGAAGAGTAAAATATTTAAGATATACTCCCATTTTTTTGAATTTTTTTTGCTGTTTTACACGAGGGGGGTATTTTCTAATTAAAAAAAATATTGGGGGCATATGCTAGTTTCTTCATTTGGAATGGGGGCATTTGCTAAAATATCCCTTATATTAAAGCTAGGTGATTTGAAAATGTTTACCCTATCAAACATTATAGTTATTAAATGTCATTCAAGACTATAAAGTATAATTTCAAGGTATCATGAAATATATTAATAACCCAAACATTAAAAAAAATATTATATACAGTGCCCAAATGGAAATTAAAAGAAGTTAAAACTGATCACGTGCTCAAATTTTCTATTATTTTGTCATTGATTCAATTATACAAAAAAAACCATTTTGCTAATTGGTAGACAAAATTCAACCATAGTTTTAAACATTTGTCAAAATATAAATGAGGAAGTTAGTAGGGAAGATTTTGCCTTGGCAAAATGTATTAATTTATTTTTAATTTATCCAGACTATAAATTCACCATGATATGACTCCTGGTTAGGGTTAGGGTTAGGGTTAGGGTTACGATTAGGGTTAGGATAACAATTGTTACTCTTCAACCATAATCATAAAGTATAGTGATAGGAAAATTTATTCCATAAATACTTGATAATTTCACATTTATACTAATAATTAACACACATAAGAATGTTCTATCATAAACCATAGAATTATATTTCGTATATGGTTTGGTACAAGGGGCTTGTGACAAACTTTTAGACATTATTTATTGTAGTTAATTACCATTAATTACTAATCATAACATAATATATAAGCACATTTCCATAGTAGTTGAAGTCAAAATAATGTATTTCCTAACCTAATAACCAATTGGAGCAATGAATCAAAAAGATCTCAATAACTTTATAGTGATTGGTAAAAATGGACATAGTCAAACAAGATGCAATTAGATATAACAAAAATAGTAAGTCATGATGGAAAATCAAATAATATCGTTGATAAACGACAAGAGGCTGATATAGATGCATAATTAGTATAGTCTAAAATAAAGTCCAAGAATCATACATTTTGTAATCATGTCACCAAAAGTTACTAACATGACCAACGTGTATAGATGCACTAAACTCTCGATTCCATAACTCAAGTGAATGGCTACAATTCTTACTTCCTCACCAAAATAGATTATCGAATTTATATCATCGACCAGAAAAATCCACCATAAAACAATATGTAACAACATAGAACGAATGAGTAATCAAAGCAAGATATAAAACGCATACAGAAAGTCAATCAATATGTAAGATAGAGAACTTTTTTTGGGGGGGGCTAGGAGATCTATAACCTAATATGGATGTACTCTTAATTTCTAAATCCTCAATCAGGCTTACGACAGTACATCTAATACCTATGTACTAACCACGACATCATATTATTTTGAAAGCTTGAGCAACATGGACCACCATAAAAATGTGTCATGATTCGCTTCAAATTTTGGGTATGAGTACGTACGTGCGTACATCTAGCGTATACTTACTAAGAAACACCTATGAATAGTAACTAACACATATGTTAAGCATAATCCATCAGTACAAACATGTCCACAAGGTCACAATATTTATATCATATTTCATATCAGCAAATTTATAAGTCAAACATCAAAAATATAACAAGAGCTAAAATAGAGAAAGACTGAAAAATATATGAATGAAAAATATCAACTGTATGAATCTTCAAAAGAAGGAACACGATCACAACCTTGATGTTATACTCAAAGCGGTACTGTAAAACATAGTAAGAGCGTCTACGTTGTCATATTGTATTATTCATTAATGATTGGAGAAAAGTAAAGTACAAACAATATAGTTTACACAATATTATATATACCATATATCATGAATAGGACACTAAAAAGGAAAGAATTATGTCATCAATATGATGCTAATGTGCTTAACTTGGGTAAGATAAGAAATGACATGAACTATACGATACTGCTAATATGCAACTATGTAATATAATAACACTAAGATCTTGCATACAAGTCAATCTAGAGAAAAGTATCAACACATGTACAATGTGTATAGTGTAGGAAGCATTGTGAAAATCATCAAGAATGTTGTACTTGCAATCAAGGAAGTACTATGAGAAATATTATGTAGCCAAGTAATACTGTAAGATAAAAATGGTGATTTGTGATAGTTATTTATACAAGTAGTTCTCAAAAAAAGTTCCTCAAAAAAATTCTACAAGTTACATTTGTTGCTTCCAGATAGACGAAAATGGACTTCAAAGTACTCTGGTGCGCTTAGAATCCTTGCTTATAGAACTCGCACGTATGAAAATGTCGCACAGAGAATCTTATGCATGGAGGATGGTCATGTAGGGAACTCGCAAACAGAATAACTGTCCCATAGAGAACACTAGTGCATAAGTGGCCACACAGATAACTCGTGCACAAATAAACTGCCCCTCAAGGAAATCATTGCATAGAGTGGCCATGCAGAGATTGTGCGCACATAAATGCCCCATAGTGATCACTACTCGCGTGCATAAATGCCCCACTAAGTATTGAAGAACAGTTTGACAACTCTAGAGGGGGGTAAATAGAGTAAATATAGAAAAATGACCAATTAAAAATAACTCTTTCACCAACAATAAATAATCAGAGTAAAGTGCGGAAAATAAATAGAGAGCAAAAAGAGAATACGCAAACACAGCGATTTTAACCTGGTTTCCCTCATGGAGGACTAGTCCAGGCCTGAGAACTCTAGCTCAGGATTCAAATCCACTATTTGTGAAATAGTAGTTTACAACCGTGCCTTTACTTCAGAAGAGCACGTCAACTTCTAACAGAGGATCGCAGTGGCGATTTGCTTGGAATTGTCCAAGCGACTTCTTCGACTCTTGCACAAGAATCCTAACTGAGAGATGCTGAGCACTCGAGACTTAGGAGGCTTGTGGCTAGTAGATGGGAAGGATATGGCTTATTTGGGCTTATAAGAGAGAAGAGAAGAGAAGATTGGATGGATTGGAATGAGAGAATTCATGCCCTATTTATAGTATTTTTATAGGCAGAATTCGGCCAGAATTCGGGTAGAAAAATTCAAATATTTGGCCGTTGGACAACTAGCAACCAGCTAACCCTAAAATTAGGGTTCCTGATTTCTAGGGGACAGAGTCCGGCCCGAACTCTGTGTGGAGGCAGAGTTCGGCCCGAACTCTGTCTCCAGAGCACAGAGTGGTTCAAAGGGGACCATTTGGGAATTTCTGGTTTGGTGGAGCTTTGGGATTTTTGGGTAGGCTATAGTCTAAGTTTCAAGAGCTCAGCATGACTCAGATTACATTAGTCTAGACTCAAAGAAAGTGTAAAATACAGACTCGAATCAACTGAGACACGGAAGCTGAGCTGTCTTCTGTCTTGAGCTTAATGCAGACGTCGTGTGTCGTATTGAATTATTACAGATATTATTTAGTCAATATTGTCAATATTTGGTTGACTATGACTTTGTGTCAACAATCTCTCCCATATTGATAATTGACAAAATAATATATGTATATTCAACATTCATACCTGAACACAGTTGATCATAGCAACATAGCTCCCCCATAATCGATGCCGAGCTAGAAATAAGAGCTCCCCCGTGATCAGTGAACGGCGCTGAGCTAGAAGAAATAGCTCCCCCGTAAAGAATGCATTGAACCTGTATAATATCTCCAAAAAGCACAAACAAGCACAGATATACGAAAGCGAAAGATATGATACTAAATATATCTAGTCAGAATATACATAGTTCTCCCCCTTTTGGCAGTTAGCAATATAGACTGCATATGAATGAAAGATCATATAAACTGCAGTATAGACAATGAAGAGTGATGCAACCACACCAAGCAGAGAAGAAACAGTGTATGACTAAACAAAATGAGTTACTAGCATAAAGTAAAACTATGATAATGAGCATAAAATGTCATCCACAAAACCAAGTGTCAAACACACAACCAGAGTTTGAGTATATAAAACCAAGGACATAAATCCATAATAAACTAAATAACTGAAATCAAAAAGCATCAACTAAGATCATCATCAGTAGCAGCAGCAGATCTAGCCAATCTCCATCACAGAGCATGAGAAGGTCCTGGAGGGTCTGAAGGACCAGGGAAGGAGCGACGGGGGTCCAGAAATACAGCATCCGGATCTATGTAACGCATGACCCATGGATCATCAATGCGATGGCCCGCGCGCTCAGGATCCCGCTCCATGGGAATGTGCAGATGATGAGATATGGAGTACCGTATATCATGCAGGGAGTTGCCGAGGGCACTCATCTGTAGAGTAGTACGATAATCCAGCTGGGTCCAGCGCTCGTCCTCAAGGTCAAAACGATCCCGGAGCATAGTCTGAATAGACTCAAGAGTGGCAGGTGGAAGTGGTACATCCTGACCGAGTGGAGGGGCGTCAGGCTCCTCATCAGCAGACTGCTCAGAAGTCTCAGGAGAGGCGACGACTGCTTGAGAACGTCGTGCCTTGGACAGGAAAGCAGGAGCAGGCAAGAACTGACAGTCATGAATAGGAATAATGAACGCACGAAAAACCATAGGAAGATATAAAGGATAAACCAATGCTCTTGGTTTCTTCCTACAATTTATCATCCAGTCCATCATTGTCCTAGGAAGATTGAAGGGAATACGATAATGAAGGTGATACAAAGCAGATATCTCAAAGTAGGTAACTTCATCAGTGGAGCCAGCTTTTGGCAAGATAGTGTTAAAAATGATTCGATGAAGTTCATAGAAATATGGGTTGAGGTGCTTGGCCATAAGTTTGCGAGGACTTATGTTAGGAGCACATAATTCCTCCTTGAAACCTTCAAGAGAAGTATCGCCAACAAATTGAAATTGACGAGCTTCCACAAGTTTATCCCAAGCATCGAGATTAAAAAGATCAAGAACATCCCCCAACTCAGAATCATTGAAAGCAATGTCAATACCGACAACCCGGGAATAGATGTGGGTTGCATCGAAAGGTAAATTGCAATAAAACATTTGGATTGCGCTACGGTAAATGACAAAGTTTGAGGCAACTAACACATCCAAACATAGATCACGAAACAATGATTCATATTGAGAAAAGATTGTAAAATTTATCGGATGTCCTCCGAACACCGGACGAGTCCGAAAGTCGCTAAACCATGCATTAGACGCATCTAGCGACACAAATAATCGCTCGTCATATGTATTCGGATCATGGGGACAAGACGGGTTGAACAACGGATGAATGGGTTGTTGTTCAACTACTTGCTCAATTGGAGGAGGAGGATTCGAAGAGGAAGCTCCCTCAGTTCGAGTCCTTTTCCCACGATTGGGCAAGCGAGGAGCCATTTGCAAGAAAATAGAGAACTTGAAATGGAGAGAAAGAAGGGAATATACCTGAAATCAACAACAAACAGTGGAAGAGAATGATGAGAAACCCCTTTTCCTTGATTTTGAGGAGCAATGGAGCACTCTAGATCAAAAACTAGGGTTAGGGTTTGAAGGAAAGAGTTTGGAGAGGTGAGGAAGGAGGTAATAGTGAAGGAGAGAGATGAAAACCCGAAATATAAGAGAGGGTTTTCGTTGGTCGGAAGAAATTCTGACCGTATGATCTAAACTGATCCAACGGCAGAGGCTGATCCCGACGCTGGACCAATAGGGACCGAACTCGGCCCGAACTCTGTTAGGGGCAGAGTTCGGCTCGAGTTCTGGATTAGTGGTCCAGAACTTAAAACAGGCTGAAGAGATGAAAAAATAGTTAAGTGTTGAAGAAAAAAGGTAGAGAGGATAAAAGTATGATGAATGCATTGAAGTACATAGAGAGGTACACAAAAGTCAGAATGAACTTTAGAAAAATCAATTAGGCAATATTAAATCGAAACAAACCATATAACAAACAAGGAAATATATTGTAATTCAATATTTCAAATTTGCCATGGGTTAGCTGCAGGGGCCGGATCCCAGCTAGCGGTAGTCCTGAGGACTAGTGCACCGTGTCGCTCAGGCTTTTACGCCTTGTTGTCAGAAGGACCCTTTCGGCTTGTACATACCAAATTTGTCGTAAAAGAATCAAAATATACTCGATATTTACGTAGGTGAGTCTCAACTTATAACTGCTTCATCCAAAATTCCGAGTTCACGACAAAGGAAATTGAAGCGCTCTTCGGATAATGGCTTAGTAAAGAAATCTGCTAGCTGATGATCAGTGTCAATAAATTCTAAGTTAATCGTGCCGTTTTGCTGATGATCACGCAAAAAGTGGTGTCTGATCTCAATGTGTTTAGTGCGTGAGTGACAGACAGGGTTCTTAGTCAAATTAATAGCACTAGTGTTGTCACAGAATATAGGAATATGCATAAAAGATAACTTATAGTCTTCAAGGGTTTGCTTTATCTACAGAATTTGTGCACAACAATGCCCAGCTGCTATGTATTCAAGTTCTGTTGTGGATAGTGCGACAGAGTTCTGCTTCTTGCTAAACCAGGAGACTAAAGTCTTTCCTAATAAATGACACGTGCCGCTCGTACTTTTACGGTCGACCTTGCATCCAGCAAAGTCAGCATCAGAGTAACCAATAAGGTCAAATGATATGGACTTGGGATACCATAGGCCCACTGTAACAGTACCCTTAAGGTATCGAAAGATACGCTTAACCGCGGTCATGTATGATTCCTTAGGATTAGCTTGATATCTAGCACATAGGCAAACACTAAACATGATATCGGGACGACTAGCAGTTAAATAAAGTAAGCTGCCTATCATACCTCGATACTTACGTTGATCAACAGGTTTGCCGCTCTCATCTGGTTCGAGTTTGGTTGAAGTAGCCATTGGAGTGCTGATTGGTTTGACGTTGTCAAGATCGAACTTCTTCAGCATGTCCTTGGTATACTTCGATTGACAGATGAAAGTTCCATTAGCCATTTGTTTCACTTGCAGGCCAAGAAAGTAGTTGAGCTCTCCTATCATGCTCATCTCAAATTCCGTCTGCACACACTTGGCAAATTCTTGACAGAGGGTTTCATCAGTAGACCCAAAAATGATATCATCAACATAGATTTGAATCAACAGAATAGTGTCTTTAAAAGATTTTATAAACAGTGTAGTGTCAATTTTCCCTTTTGAAAAACCTTTCTCAAGTAAGAAGCTACTTAGCCTTTCATACCAAGCTCTGGGGGCTTGTTTGAGGCCATAAAGCGCTTTCTTTAGCTTGAACACGTGGTCGGGAAATTTGTGATTTTCAAAGCCAGGAGGTTGTTTCACATAAACTTCCTTCTTAATAAAACCATTCAAGAAAGCACTTTTCACATCCATTTGAAATAATTTAAAGTTTTGAAAATTAGCAAAAGCATAAAGCATCCGAATGGATTCTAGTCTAGCAACAGGAGCATACGTCTCATCGTAGTCGATACCTTCCTCTTGGTTGTATCCTTGAGCTACTAGACGCGCTTTGTTACGTGTGACTGAACCATCTTCATTTATTTTGTTTCTAAAAACCCATTTAGTACCAATTATCGAGTGATTAACCGGTTTAGGAACGAGTTCCCATACTTGGCTTCTCTTGAATTGGTTGAGTTCTTCTTGCATAGCAGAAATCCAAAATTCATCATTAAAAGCTTCAGAAATGTTTTTAGGCTCTACTTGTGAAATGAAGGCAGTGCTAGCAACGGAGTCCCTTAGTGATGATCTAGTAGTTACTCCACGTGAAACTTCTCCTATTACTAAATTTTCTGGATGAGAAGGTTTGAAAGAGAATTTCTTAGGCAAACCCTCCAGAGAATCAGTTTCAGTTGAAGTATTCATTGGAGTAGAAGTTGATGGCTCAACGTCATCATCAAGAGTACTTACTGCACTGTTATCTTCATCAAAAGTCACATTTGTTGACTCTTCCACAATAAGTGAGCGTTTATTAAAAACTCTATATCCCTTACTCTTGGCGGCATAACCAAGAAAGATACCATCGTCAGCTTTGGCATCAAATTTGTCTAAGTTGTCTTTGGTGTTAAGGATAAAACATCTACAACCAAAAACTTTAAAATAAGAGACATTGGGGGTTCTCCCAAACCAAAGCTCATAGGGTGTTTTCTTCGTAATGGGACGAATCAGCACCCTATTCAAAATGTGGCATGCTGTACTGACAGCTTCTGCCCAAAAGTATTTCGGAAGTGAAAATTTATTCAACATGACTCTGGCCATATCGCCGAGAGTTCTATTCTTTCGCTCCACAACACCATTTTGTTGAGGAGTTCTAGGACAAGAAAATTCATGATCAAAACCATTTGCATTACAAAAAATTTCAAAATCATAATTTACGAATTCGCCTCCATGATCACTTCGGATTCGAGTAATTATGTAGCCTTTTTTGTTTTGAACTTTCTTTACAAAAACTTTGAAAACAGAAATAGCATCGCTCTTATTAGCGAAAAAGAAGACCCAAGTAAATCTCGAAAAATTATCAACAATAACAAATGCATAAAGTTTGCCACCAAGGCTAGCTATTCTACTAGGACCAAATAAATCCATATGAAGTAGTTGAAAGGGTCTAGTAGTACTTACAGAGTTGATGGAATGAAATGAGGATTTAGTTGCCTTGTTTAGTTCACATTCGGCACATACCGTGTCCTTTTTGAATGTGATATCAGGCAATCCTCTCACTAGCTTCTTGGTAGACAGCCTGAATATAGCATCCATGTTGGCATGACCAAGACGCTGGTGCCAAAGTAGTCGTTCGTCTTTGTGGGCATATAGACATCTACCTGCATTGTTAGTATTTATAGAAAGATAGAAAATATATATGTTGTCCTCTCTTTTCCCTTCAAAAGCAATGTCTCCTGTTGACCTATCATAGATGTAGCAACTGTTTTGTCCAAAGTTAATATCATATCCATGATCAGCAAGATGACTAATGCTGAGCAGGTTATGCTTTAACTCGGTCACTAGGCAGACATCCTTTATTACAGGAGAAGGAGGATGACCAATGATACCATTACCTATTATGTGCCCTTTGAGATTGTTACCGAAGGATACATATCCTTCTTTCTTCATCGATAGTGATGCAAAAAGATTTGCGTCTCCCGTCATATGTCGCGAGCATCCAGTATCGAGAATCCACTTACTTTCAGTTGAAGAGGGAAGGTCCACCTACATCAAGAGTAGATGTGACCTTTGGTACCCGAGTTCTTGAGGGTCCTAAAAAGTTAGTCTTTGGAAACCAAGCATATATCTTTTTATCTACAAGTCTTCTAACTTTGCACTGTGGTGAGATGTGTCCATGTGATCCACAGTAAGTACAGATAGCATTCTTATTTATACTAGGAGCATGAGAATAATATCTATAAGCAACAGGATGAGGATGGACATGATGTGAAGAGTTAGCATGGTGATGATGATTATGCATAGAATGAGTGGCATGGTGATGGTGTCTATGAGGCATATCATGATGGTATTGTCTATGATGTGTGACATGCTGATATTGTCTATATGGCATGGCATGATGATTTTGTCTATATGGCATATGATGATCTTGTCTATATGGCATGGCATGATGATTCCTATGTGTGGAGTGATGTGGATTGTGTCTTTGTGCATAATGATTGTGTACTGAGTGAGAATTATTCTTACGTACACGTGGTTTGTGAAAGTTTGTGTATATAAATGCATGGTTATGTGCTGCATGAGAATGACGTGGTTGACTAGCATGAGTGGTGTTGTGCCCATGTGATTGGGTTTGAGGTTGAAGCACCTGTTTACCCAATTTGGTTTCTAATCTCTTAGAAGCAGCTTGCAATTCATCAACCTTAATATTCAAGCCATATATTTTAGTCATGGAGATTTTGTGTCTACTCTTTTCTTCAGCAAGCAACGTGTTGAGAGTAGTGATTTCTTGAGCTTGTTGCTCAATACGTGCTTCAGCATCATGTAAGCTTATTTTAAGCTTGGATACTTCATTAGTGGCATCAGTGGGTGACGTGTCTCTAACATTATCAAGAAGTAAAGAAATTCTTTGTATCTCATCTTCCAGACTTTTGATTTTGTCCTTGGCATGTTTGTATTTACCAATGACCTTTTTGTGATCATCGAGTAAATCAGTAAAAGCATCGCCAAGTTCATCAAAAGAGAAGTCATCTAGAGTTTCGTTAGATACCTTGTTGGAAGTTGCCATTAGGCACACATTTGCTGTATCTTGAGGAGAGCCTTTTTCTTCCTCGGAGTCACTCGTTTCACTTTCATGCCAAATTCCTGTGTTGGCATATTTCTTTGATGAGTTCTTTTTGTATGGCTTCTCATAGCGGTTGCTCTTCTTCAAGAATGGGCAGTCTTTTCGGACATGTCCAGTCTTCTTGCAACCGTAACAGGTTGGCTC
The DNA here is from genome assembly GCA_029216955.1 of Iris pallida. Lineage (NCBI taxonomy): Eukaryota > Viridiplantae > Streptophyta > Magnoliopsida > Asparagales > Iridaceae > Iris > Iris pallida. The sequence goes on from JANAVB010003398.1 coordinate 1,680,048, forward strand.
TTCTTCATCATCTTCTTGTGAATCCTTCTTCCTTCGATTGAAGCGAAGGAATTTTCTGAAGTTGCGAACCATGAGAGCTTGGTCTTCATCATCCGAGTTATCGTCTTCGGTCTTATCGTGATCAGCCCTTCGTCGATGAGCTTTGAGTGCGATCTCCCTGGTCTTCGGAGCAGGCTCTTCGAAGTCCTTGAGGTCAAGCTCGTGAGTCATGAGCTTACCCATCAAGGTCTCCATTGACATTGATGTAAGATCGTTTTCTTCTATGATTGCCGTCACCTTAGGGTTCCAAATCTTTGGCAACCCTCTGAGTAACTTACGAATCTTCTCGTGGTTTGAGTACTGCTTACCAAGCGAGGATAGAGGATTGATGATGTCGAGAAATCTTGTAAACATTTGAGTGATCGTCTCATTTGGCTTCATCTTGAAGGCTTCGTATTCTTGAGTGAGACGGCTTATTTTAGATTCCTTGACTTGTGTGGTTCCCTCATGCGTCACTTCTAGAAGTCTCCATACTTCATGAGCAGTGGTGCATGTGGAGACCCTGTTGAATTCATTCCTGTCTATAGCACAGAATAAAGCATTAATAGCCCTAGCATCTAGACTTGCCTGTTTTTTCTCCTCGACAGAATATTTGTCGTGTGGTTTCTCAATGAGGTCACCATCGACAACTTTTCTGATGGGCTTTTTATAACCGTCAGTGACGACAGTCCACAGGTCAAAGTCTAGAGACTTAAGATAGAAGCTCATCCTTGTTTTCCAATATGTATAGTTAGTTCCATCAAATAGGGGAGGCCTATGAGTGGACTGACCTTCACCATGATTGAAAATCAAGGATTGTGTGGTTGCCATGGATCAGCTCTTAGGATGTTAGTCCTTATAAAGAGAACAGAGCTCTGATACCAATTGAAGAACAGTTTGGCAACTCTAGAGGGGGGTGAATAGAGTAAATATAGAAAAATGACCAATTAAAAATAACTCTTTCACCAACAATAAATAATCAGAGTAAAGTACAGAAAATAAATAGAGAGCAAAAAGAGCATACGCAAATACAGCGATTTTAACCTGGTTTCCCTCGTGGAGGACTAGTCCAGGCCTGAGAACTCTAGCTCAGGATTCAAATCCACTATTTGTGAAATAGTAGTTTACAACCGTGCCTTTACATCAGAAGAGCACGTCAACTTCTAACAGAGGATCGCAGTGGCGATTTGCTTGGAATTGTCCAAGCGACTTCTTCGACTCTTGCACAAGAATCCTAACTGAGAGATGCTGAGCACTCGAGACTTAGGAGGCTTGTGGCTAGTAGATGGGAAGGATATGGCTTATTTGGGCTTATAAGAGAGAAGAGAAGAGAAGATTGGATGGATTGGAATGAGAGAATTTATGTCCTATTTATAGTGTTTTTATAGGCAGAATTCGGCCAGAATTCGGGTAGGAAAATTCAAATATTTGGCCGTTGGACAACTAGCAACCAGCTAACCCTAAAATTAGGGTTCCTGATTTCTAGGGGACAGAGTTCGGCCCGAACTCTGTGTGGAGGCAGAGTTCGGCCCGAACTCTGTCTCCAGAGCACAGAGTGGTTCAAAGGGGACCATTTGGGAATTTCTGGTTTGGTGGAGCTTTGGGATTTTTGGGTAGGCTATAGTCTAAGTTTCAAGAGCTCAGCATGACTCAGATTACATTAGTCTAGACTCAAAGAAAGTATAAAATACAGACTCGAATCAACTGAGACACGGAAGCTGAGCTGTCTTCTGTCTTGAGCTTAATGTAGACGTCGTGTGTCGTATTGAATTATTACAGATATTATTTAGTCAATATTGTCAATATTTGGTTGACTGTGACTTTGTGTCAACAAGTATCACGACCCGCACCTGCTTTTCAGGATACGAGTACGTGCCCAAGACCAGCCTACGCTGCGGTATCGACGGTAAAATGCTGTCTAGATCTCAATAATCAAAGTGCTCATAAAATAATCTCTTTATTTGCTAATTCACAATAACTAAATCAAATTATAACATCCAAAGTTCATAAATGACTAAAAATACAATATCTCATTAAAAATAACTCATTAAGCTTCATGATCAAATCATCTATCTAATTAGTTTCTAGGATCGGCCTTCAGCATATATTGTTTAGATTGATTGATATATTTTATTGATAATCTCATAGGCTTTATATAGTCTTTACATCATGGAATATCCAATGGAATAACTTGTGGCATATTCTGACATCCCAAATATGTCCTCGGGATATTCCCATACTAAATATAACATATTCTCTTACTAAATATATCAACACTCCCCCTCAAGATGGGCGAAAGATATTCACTAAGCCCATCTTGTCACATCCTCTCATCATGCTGATAGAGCTAAGCTCCTTGATCAGTCCATCTGCTACCTGATCTTTGGTTGGAACGTAACCAAGCTCTAGTAGTCCTTTATCAAGCTTTTCTTTGATAAAGAATCTGTCAATCTCGATATGCTTGGTCCTGTCATGCTGTACTGGATTGTTGGCAATACTAATAGCTGACTGGTTGTCACACCATAGCTTCATCTTGGCTCCTTGGTCCAGCTTTACCTCCGTCAGCATATTCTTCAACCACAATAGCTCTATGACTCCCAAGACCATAGCTCTATACTCTACTTCAGCTGTTGATCTAGCCACCACTGACTGCTTCTTACTCCTCCAAGAGACAAAGTTGCCTCCTACAAATATACAGTACCCCGATGTGGATCTCTTGTCGTCAGCACAGCTAGCCCAGTCAGAATTACAATAGCCCTCGATGCTCACGTGATTATTTCTTCTAAAAATCAGTCCCTTCCCGGGGGCTTCCTTCAAGTACCTCAGAATCTGGTACACTGCGTCCATATGACCCTTCCGGGGGTCATGCATGTAGCGGCTCACTACGCTGACTGCAAAGCTGATATCAGGTCGAGTGTGGCTCAAGTAGATCAACTTGCCCACCAATCTCTGATATCTATCCCGGTCAACTGGTTCTCCAGCTTCAGCATCCAGTTTGAACTTCTGGTCTATCGGTGTCGTAGCTGGTTTGCATCCCATCATCCTTGTTTCCGTAAGCAGGTCCAGTGCGTACTTTCTTTGAGAAAGAACAATTTCTTCTGTATCTCGAGCAATCTCAGTCCCAAAGAAGTATCGAAAAGTGCCAAGATCCTTCACCTCGAACTCCTTGCCAAGCTTTCCTTTGAGTTGGACGATCTCCTGCTTATCATCGCCTGTGATAATCATATCATCTACATATACAGCAAGCATGGTGATGTAGCCTCCACTTCGTCTGAAGAAGACAGTATGATCAACATTGATCTGCTGATATCCCATCCCTATCATTGCTCTTCTGAACCTGTCAAACCATGTTCGAGGAGACTGCTTCAGTCCATAGAGGGACTTCTTCAGTCTGCAGACCTTGTCTTCTGTCTGTTTGGTGCCAAATCCTGGTGGTATCTCTATGTACACCTCCTCCACTAGATCCCCATGAAGAAATACATTCTTCACATCCAGTTGGTACAGCTTTCACCCTCTATTGGCTGCCAGGAAGATCAAGGTCCTGACAATGCTCATCTCTTCGCCACTGGTACAAAGGTCTCGTTATAGTCAATATCGTACATCTGATTGTATCCTTTTGCCACCAGTCGAGCTTTGTAGCACTCAATCTGTCCATCTGGGTTCTACTTCACAGTAAAAATCCATTTGCATCCGATTGTTATTTTTCCTTCTGACATGCTCACCAGCTCCCAAGTGTGGTTCTTCTCAAGAGCTCCCAACTCCTCGTGCATCGTCGCTTTCTACTTTGGATCATTCTTGGCAACCTGCCAATTGTTAGGTACAGTAATACTATCCAAAGATGCTATAAATGCTCCATGAGAAGAGATATGATCATAAGAAACAAACTTAGCAAGATCCCAACCATATCTGTCTGGAGGATTTCCTACATTACTGCGAGTAGTCCTTCGTATAGATAGTGGTGTGGAAGAAGTACGAGGAATGATATCACCTGAGGAGGATGTTGGTGTAGATGAGAAGGATGGTGGTGTAGGTGTCTCAGGAGAAGGGACAGACGCAGGCATGGACTTAGCACTGGCACCGTGGGTACTGGTCCTTCAGTTTGCTTCTCTCTCATGTTGTAGGTAAGTAACTCTCCTTAGCCGTAGGCCTAACACTTCTTATCTCCTCTCCCTGTTCTGCTTCACCTTCATGTTCCTCCTCAACCATGTCTCTATGCCAAACTTCTAAATCGGTTACCACCAAGTCCATCTCCCCCTCTCGTCTTATACTAGTAGCATTAGGCGTGTTGTGCGAAGTTTTCTCCTGGCGGTAATATGGCTCATGCTCCCAGAAGTGGACATCCATACTAACAAATTTCTTCTTCTCTACTGGACTAGCACACATACCCCTTCTGAGTCGCTGAGTAGCCCACGAAGATGCACTTGACCGCTCTAGGGTCAAGTTTTTCAACTAATGGTCTGTTGTCATTCACAAAACACACACACCCGAACACCTTTAGTGGAAGTATCCCACTATTATTATGTTGTAATACTTCACATGGAGACTTCCATCCCAGGACTTTTGAAGGCATCTTGTTGATAAGTTTGACTGTTGTCAATACTGCATGCCCCCATAGATTTTGTGGGACATTCATGTCGATCAACATACTTCTTGCGATCTCCAGAAGGTGTCGGTTCTTCCTTTCTGGTACTCTATTTTGTGCTGGTATGTATACACAAGTGGTCTGATGTTGTATGCCGTGTGCTGACAAGTACTCTGCAAGCGTCCGGTTGGTATACTCCGTACCATTGTCAGACCTCGGTACCTTCACCACTACATTGTACCGAGTCTAGACATGCTTATGAAAGTCCCGAAAATAAGCAAATACATCACTCTTATTTTTTATCAAATACAGCCAGGTGACACGAGATGCACAATCAATAAACGAAACAAAGTACTTATACCCATTCATAGTGTTAGTAGCACATGGACCCCAAACATCAGAATGTACTATCTCAAAAGCAAAAGAGCTCTTATGACCAGTACCAACATATGAGCTCCTAGTAAGTTTTCCTAACTCGCATGCATCACATACTAATTTCTGTTTATTTGATTTTGCATACATCTCTGGATTCAACTTACTTAGAGTATGAAAGGAAGAATGTCCTATCCTCCTATAATGAAGTATCAAAGTATCTTCAGTCCTCTGCTACAGCTCTTCCATTCCAGCCTTCTCTGCCATAGATACCAATGCTGAGTCCAGTCCTTCTCGATCTAGGTACCACAGTCCCTTATGCCAGGTGCCAGCCCCAAGTCTTCATCCCGTCCCTTTCTCCTGGAAGATCACCTTAGGAATATCAAAAGAAACAATGCATTTCAGTTGGAGAATTATAGAACTAATAGACAAGAGACTGACTGGAAAGGATGGAGCATATAACACATTGGATAATCTTGCTGAACCTGCACAATTAACAGTACCCTTACTGACCACTGGTTGGAAAGTGCCATCTGCAGTCTAAATGGTGTCTGCTGATGCTATGTGAGTGTATGAAGAAAATTTACTAGCATTTCTGGTCACATGCCGAGATGCTCCTGAGTCGATAATCCAGTCTGACGTTTTAAGGAAAGACATAGATGCAAGAGCGAGTGACTCGTCAGTACCTTCTGATGGGTGGGCATACACAGCAACGTTGCCTCCAACAAAGAATGGGGTGGATGTCTCTCCATCGGTGGACGCTCTCTGCTTTCTCTCCAGCAGGTCCAGCAGTGCCTGATCCTCCTCAGTAAATGTGCCACCAGCTCCTCCATTTCCTTATGCTACCAGCAGGTTTGCCCGATAACCTCCTCGACCGCCTCGTCGGCCTCCTTGACCACGACCACGTCTACCATATCCTCGTCTATGTCCACCACCTGAGTCTCCCTCCTTAGGTGGTTTGGTACAAGCATACCGATGATGGCCCATCTCTCCACAGTTGTAGCACTGCCGATTGTGTTGCCAGAGCTCTCCTTTGGGTCCTGTGTCGCCTGAGCTAGTAACCGCTAGTGCTGACTTTGCTTCGGGGGGACCACCTATCCCCACATGTAGTCTGATGCACGTCTCCTCCTGGATTATGGCTGAGATAGCCTCCTCGAGACTAGGAATCTCTGGTTGTGCGAGGAGTAAGGATGTCCTCTGTGCGAATGCAGTATTCAGCCATTTGAGGAATTTTATCATCCTCTCCTGCAGACACACATGTCTCTCCTTACACTTTGGGTCCCCGTAGCTTGCCCGTTTTGATGAGTGATCATAATCCAGCCAGAGACGCTCCAACTATGTGGCGTACTCCTGCACCGTCTTCTCTCCCTGTACAGTGTCGTCGATCTTTCCTTTTATCTGGAAGATCCGTAAGTTGTTCCCCACACCAGCATAGGTTCTCCTCAGCTTCTCCCACACGTCTTTCATCATCTCAATTCCATCTACTGTGGAGGTAATATACTGGACTAAGGAATTGAGAAGCCAGATGTAAATTACCATATGAGTGGATTTCCACTCGTCGCGTCCTGTCGAGCCCTCGTCCGGCTCTGCTTTCTCGACCATCAAGAATCCCTCCAGGTTCTTTCCTGCAAGGGTTCTTCTCACCCGCCGTGACCAACTAAGGTAGGTGGCTGGTCCGTCCAGCTTCAGATTGATGGAGGATAGTTCCAACTTTGGTGGCGTTCGTGTCGTGCTCTCACCAGCCGACACCTTCATCAACTTCATCAATGTCGCCACATCATGACGTCAGCATCCACCTTCTTGAGGATCACCTCCATCGATGCTTCTTCTCTGATCACGTCATGCTTGCTCTACGACTCACGCTCGTCCTCGTCGTCCTCTTCTAGATCCGAGCATGTCTGATTTCATCGAATCTAGGCATCGGTATCTCCTTCGTCCTCATCGTCTTTTTCGTCTTCGTCGTCCTCCGATGGAGGCGCACACAGCGGCAGCAGTCAGTCGCAGCAGCGACAGCAGTGGCCGCAGCAGTAGCAGCAGCGGGAGCGGCTGCGGGTGCGACAGCGGAAGCGGAGAATAAGAGGAAAGAAGAGGGGTTAGGGTTAGGATTTTGGTGGTGGCTAGGGTTAGGGTTTGTGGAAAGGTGGCTGTGATACCATGTTGAGATTGATTAATATGTTTTATTGATAATCTCATAGGCTTTATATAGCCTTTACATCATGGAATATCCAATGGAATATCCTGTGGTATATTCTGGCATCCCAAAAATGTCCTCAGGATATTCTCATACTAAATATAACATATTATCTTACTAAATATATCAACATATATCCATACCTCTTCCAAGGATCCCAGTGCATGGAGTAGAAATTGACTAAACTAAAAAAATAGATTTTCAGTCAAGAATGGAACGAATACAATTCATTGCATGCAGTTCTAAATATATAATTACTATAAAAACATTGAATACTCATGGCTTACATGATGAAATAAATAAACTATAAAATATGACCTGAAAAGTAAAGTGGAATAGTTAACATGAGTTATAAGACAAGTAAAATATGGAACAAGGAAATATAACCATTTAAGTGATTTGAAGAACACTTTTCAATATGTAATCAGGCTGGGACATTACACCGCACGGTCTACATAGGATTTGCATCCCCAAGGTCTAATATGCATGAAATATAAAATAAAGTAAGGTCTAAGGTCTGATCGCATATCTACTTATTACTTCCCCGCCCGACTACTACACATGGATGAAGTCGCGACAATAGGTCACAAAACATGATAATACAAGCATGATAAAACATAAATATATGGTATCGTGGCTAAAATCTATATGCTACTAGTTCGTATAACGAGCGTGTCAAGAATCAAATATAACATTACTAATCATGTAAACATAGTAAATTTCAATATTGGAAACAAACAAAAAATGTACTCGCCAATGATGGTAGTGGCAGAAGTCTGGAGTACAAGCCTATACGGCATCTGCTTATTTCCGTTGCTATGAATCAATATGATATTCTGTTCAAGAAAAAAATATATCTATTCTATTTCAATTTGTCTGCTAGTGTCGCTGCAATTTGTTTCCTATTTAAAGATTATAAATTTTGTACCATCTTTGCCTTGTGCAAGTGCAACACCAGACTTGTACGGTATCACGTCCAAGAGAGGATGATCGGTTCCCATAAATAAAAGCGAGGACAAATAACACTGTGGAATCGGGACGTGACAAATTGATATCAGAGCACGACTTTATGTCCTTGGACTCTTAATTGATTTGTTCTAAATCAAAGTTGCATCCGCGATTAACCAAAGTTGCTTCCACGATAACTCAATATTGCTTCCGCGATTAAATCAAAGATGGCTTCTGCGATTATCCTATTGTTGTTTCTATAATCATTCCAAGCTGATTGTGCCTAAAAGTTCGTTGACTCTCTTGGCGGCTTACTAGATGTTCTATACAATAAATCTAAATATTTTGTGATGCGCATGAATAATTGTTGTTGTTAGTTTGGACACTAATGGCCCAACTATGATTCGATGCCATAGTTTGCTAATTGTGATTGATGTTCGGAATGTGGGAATAGAGAAAAGTTGCTATGTGGGCTGTAAAATGTTTGAGAAGGGCATGTTATGTTGGAAAATAATTATGAACGAAATAATTGATGGATGAGTTCAACAGAATTGATGAGTTGACTCACGTGTGGTGGCCTTGCGACTTTGAGACCCTATGATGTTGGCCTTGTGTTGTGACTAGTCTAGATCATGATTTCCTGGAATAGACATGAATTTTGTATTGCTTAAGAGTGGCTTCATTTCTGAGTGGTATATGCCTCTATAAGTTCAGGATGAGATGTATTTTGACCCTTTCCATAGGATAGCAATGAGTCTATCTATGAGCATTTGATATTGCTGAGACTTAGTGGAGAGTCATACCTTGTTGCTAGGTGACTCGAGTATCCCTTGATGGTGATGTTATGCTGGTAGCAAGATTTTCAAAAAATTATAACGATTGCCATAGTTAGAATTTGCTCTGTCAGGTGATGACTCAGACTAGTCGGATGATTATTATACTGCGGGTAATAGATTTGGCAAGAGAAAGTTGTGATTTAGAACAATGAACGTTAATTGTGATTAGTTGAATGGAAATCATGTGTGGCTATTACAGCTTGGTTGCTAAATTAAAAAGTTTTATAAATGTTGTCGGTGACTCGAATAACTGTGGAAAAATTTATGATTGACCCTAGGGTGTGATAGATGCTAAACCATCTTAACCACCAAAGGATAGAATCTGTGAAGCATGAGTTTGTGCTTGATAAAATGGATAGTCATTGCATATGTGTATGTATGCTCGAGGATTCAAATTTATCACCAACGTAACAAGTAATGACTCTGAATACTTGTGTTGCATAGAGAATGGTTAATTGATACCTGAATTGTCGAATTGATTGGAATGAACTACTTGACCCTTACGGTATGAGATTTTATGAATGCTTGTATGAGATTTTGATGGCTAAAAATGAATGAGATTTGATAATCACAAAATGTGTTGGATAATGTCGAAAAATGATGTGACGGTATGGATGACTGTCAGTTGGGATATAGCTTGTTGGGTAATGACTTAGTGATATGACTTTGTCATACAGACCAAAATAATATGAATGTTGATATTGGAGAATTATAATATAGTTATATGATCCTTAGATGGTACATGTGGAATTATGGACAAATGTTCAATTTGAGATATTGAATATGGAACCGTTGAGCACCTCTAGAGATGGTGAATAGAGAGTGTGCATGTGCAGTGGAATGAATATCACTAATTAAAAATTTATGAACTAAGACAGATAAGAGCAAATGAAATAATAGTAAATAAGTTGAAGTAAAAGTAAGAGTTAAGAAAATCAAACTCATTGACACAGCGATATATACTGGTTTCCCTCATTGAGGACTAATCCAGTCTCGAGTACTCCTGCTCGATATTAATCCACTATGGAACAAGTTTTAACTGAGTTCTTGCAAATCTTACAACACCGTGCTTGGGGTTGGACCGAGCCCCCCTGTCGATCCGATGGTGCAGGAGGGGGGGCTTCGGCGAGGCTCCTACAGCGGGGCTTTCAATCAAACTCCCGAAATTTTATTCATAAGACGCGAAGCATTTACATGTAAGAGCGAAAAGGAAGACAAAAAGAAATGAACGGGGAGAAGCATAAGCCCGCTCTCCTGCCAAAATAGTCAGCTGAACAAGGAGTGCCAGAAATCCTCCTGACCGTGCTTACAGTGTATGCAAAATTTGTGAGTCTGTCTGAGAACCTCTCGGATCAGTTGGTTGGGAGTATATCGGTGACCCTCATATCTGAATTTATTACCGTTCTTCCAAATGACCCACGTGGTGGCGGCTGCCACGATCTGGTGTCCGTGCGAGGTACTGCCCCAAGTGGCTAGAAGATCGTGGAAGCTCCCACCAGTCTGGACCTGTCTACTACGATGTGAAAGAGCGTTCCAAACCGTCGCGGCCTGGTCACCAGAGTGGAGGATGTGCTCAACAGTTTCAGACTAACGCTCCGAGCAGCAATGGCATGCTGACGCTAAGCTGTAGCTGATGGTATTGAGAGCGTCATCAGTGGAAAGTTTCTTGTGAAGCGCTCTCCAAAGTAGAAAAGACCATTTTTTTAGGAATGCAAGACTGCCAGAAAGGACCGATAATTGGAGAAGGTACCCCCAATGCCGCGAATGACACTTCTAGCTGATGCCAGGGAGAAAGATCCGTCCACCGAGAGGGACCACCTAATACAGTCTGGGTCCGTGTTGATCTTCAACCCGGAGACGAGTGATGCTGCTGCAGCCTCCTCCGTGTAACCCTAATCCATGCAAAGGGTTTTAAAAGTTTGATTTTAGTTGTTGAATAGCATCAAGGTTACAACTTTTGGGAGAGAGAGCGGGATTGACAGCTACTTCAAAGAGTAGATCGTTTCCGGGTAATTCTTTCTCGTCGTCTTCGTTTTTGGTGAGTCTGTAATCAATTTTCTATTCCCAAGGACTTGTGAGGATCCATTTGGATCAATGAGAAGCTTGTAAGAAATTGAAGTATTTCTTATTCCATTAGTTGAGACTTTTTAGGGTTATACTCTGATCGGCCCGTGGTTTTTTTTTCGCAAATGTTTTCCACATTAAAATCGTTTGTGTTTTCTTTTGGTTCTTTTGTGATTATTGACGATTTGATTTTGTGCTTTTTCGCTCGGTTCTTTCGCATCTTCTTGGCTTGGGGGAACGGTTTCCGCGATTCGTTTCCAACAGGTCAAACTTCCGGGTACGGAATTTTAGATATTGTGGATTCTACAATGCTCGCTCTTGCCCGGTGACTTACTCATTCATGAGACACTGACAGTGCATTTTCTTAAATAGAAGCTTAATTGTGTAGGATATGATACAAGTTGGTATCAAGGGTATTTTATTATACTGAAGCAAGGAATTCTAACCACACTATTGTGAGAAATTTGCTTGCAGCGATATAAGTACTTTTCAAAATAAATTAATTTCAAACTGATGACTTATCCCATTGACAAAAATAACGCCTTAAAACACTTCAAAAATATACATTTTGTTGTGTTTCATATCTAGAAATATATTAGACGCAACACCAGAACTCCAAAATACACTATGTCCGTGCAACATAAGTATTGCTTAAAACAGAGTTTATGAGTTTCTATCTTTTACACTTATCTAGAAGAGTTTTTATATGACTTCCACCGTAAGCATATATACATAATTTAGTATCATATAGGATAATCTATATATATAATTAAGGATGGTGCAATGTAAAGGAGTCTTTTTTTTTTCTTTTTTGGACCAAGGATGGGTTCAAGCCTTTCAAGGATATCATGGTACTTTATTCATAGTAAAAGCAATATATTCATAGCAAATTAATTAACCATATATTACTAATAGTTCCTCTGGGATTTTTGATATATTAACTAGATACTGAAGGTCAAAGTTAAGAGAATAGAACTTGGATAGGAGTAGCTCATTTAGTCTGACAACTGAGTGCTGATTACCAAAGCACCAAAAGAGAGCCCTTCGGTTACAACTTTCAAGAGAAGCGCCCAGACCATAATTCTTAGTTGACATGTCCTAACGTGAGATCAGGTTCTTTTGCTTCAAAATGTGGAATATTATCAAAAGGATATTTAGAAGAGTATTAGGATCAAGGGGCTTTGAGTTGAAAATTTTCAGGTTTCTTCCATTCCAAGCATTGGCAATTATGCCTCTGTCACCAACAAGCAATGGAAGTATTCTCATTATTAAAATTTATCAAATTAAAAGATATATTCAGTGGATTAATTATAAACTTCGCCACATTGTGATAACCAAGGAAGAACAATGTACAGTATCGAAATACCTAGCTGAAGCCTCCAAAAAAAGATGGGGTGCGGACGTAAGGAATATAAGATGACTTTTCTGAGCACTTCACCGTCCCGCCACACTGAGAATCTCAAAGAAAAATAGCCATTTAATCTTAAAGAGACTTTTAAGCATCTGACATTGAAGAGTATATATCCATCAAAGCTTACTTTTCCATGCTGCACTATCTTCTATATTCCATACTACAACTCCTGAGGTGTATATCAAGTACTACTACGACTACCCCTATACACTACAGTCATAAAAGGGTGTGTCTTCAGTCAAGATTCATGTTTCTTTTGTTGCCGCCCTCTACTATACTACTTATACATGTAATGGAAGGAGAATGACATGGGCAGGGACTACTTATCCTCTTCTTGTTCCTCCGGAAAGCGGGATCCTCAAAATAGAGAAGGGCGGGTAGCTAGACTTACTAGAATGCCAATTTAGAGCAAATATAACAGTATAGTTACACAATACTATATAATACTATTATGGATATGAACAAGAAGGGAAAGAACTAACAGATCATATGAAAACTAAGATACGGCATGAAGAATTATAAGAACTACTAAACTGGTGTTTTTATATACTAACAAGATAAGTACTATAACTAAATACCATATCAAAGATATGATCGAGTCGTGTACGTACTGTGTGATAGTTATATTTCCCCTCCCCACTCTTAAAGAACCTTTTAAGCATATATAACATTGAAGAGTACCAAAAAAAAAACATTGAAGAGTGTTAGTCCCGGGACTTGATCAAAGATGGTAAAACAGATACAACAAAGATCTACGATGATACAAATACCAAATAACCCGATTACAATATGGAGGAGGAAAATAAAGAAGAGAAGATCTCTCGTTCTTCCTTGCAAACGTGTTGCAATTGGGACAGAACGAGTTACAATAATCTAGAGAGAGATGAGAAAAAGAACAATGCTGGGGTGTCAAAACACCGTTGCTCAAAGCAAGATTCGCCCCACACGATCTGCTTCCAGGAACCAGCAAGTTTGAAGAACTTGTGGAATGCTCGAAGTCACCTCTGTTCTGACTCCTCGGATGAACTTGCAATGGCGGCAGCAGCTCTCTCTCTTTCTCCATTTCTGACTTATATTTTCGTAGTAACCACAAAGGAGGCCAGAAGAGAGTATTTATAGAGAGAGAGTGGAAACCCTAGCCGCCAATTCAGTTATGGAAAGATTGAATCAAATCCCAAAAAGATAGCAACGAGATTAATTCAAATCCCACAAAGATAGGAACGAAATTAATTCAAATCCCACGAAAATAGGATCTGAATTAATCGCATTGATTCAGCCTTATCATGACTGACTTGTAATCTGCACAGTCAGCGGAGCCCTCCATGCGGCAGCAGCAGCAGCAGCCTGGCCGCATGAGCCTCATGGCCGCATGGGCCGCATGGACCATATGAGCCGCATGGACCGCATGGGCCGCATGGACCACATGAGCCGCATGGACCGCATGAGCCTCATGAGCCGCATGGCCGCATGAACCGTATGTGCCGCATCGACCGCATCGACCGCATGAGCCGCATGGCCGCATGAACCGCATGGACCGCATGTGCCGCATGTGCCGCATGTGCCGCATGTGCCGCATGGACCGCATGGTCGCATAAGCCGCATGAGCCGCATGGACCGCATGAGCCGCATGAGGTCGCATATGAGCCGCATGTCGCATAAGACCGCATGGCCGCATATGAGCCGTATAAAGACCGCATGACTGCTGACGTGCTAAGTGCAAAGTGCACCAACAAAACGCCACATTACGCCTCATGAGTCCATGAGCCCAAGTCCGAGTCCGAATCCGAGTCCGAGTCGCCAAGCCCCTTTGGGGCTTAGCTTCAAATGGAAATTAATCCAAGAGAATGATAAAAGCATTAATGCTTAATCCTTGGAGCCTTATTCTTACCTCCTAGTAAAATTACCCACATGGTTCCCTCCTTAGGGTCACCACCCCATGTGCATCTCTCAACAACACACCCAAGTATATATGTTGAGATAACTCATGGTGCATTTTCGATGTGGGACTAAAATTTACAAGGCATGTTGAGAGCAAGCTCTCTCTATGTAAAGAAAGCACCAACAATCCCCCACATGTCATAACATATATATGTGTCCAGGGTTGAGCGTTCCCCACAGTAACTGTCCATTTTGTATTAGGATAGATGTCGCTGACGACTTGAATCTTCCCGCATGGGTTAAATAACAATGTGATACAAGAATGGACTATGCCTTGAATTCTGTACCACAATTGTAATTCTTCTCACTCACAAAGTGTAGTTACGTGTGCTTCTGGCTGCACATTAAAGGCCATGTGCCAGCCTGGTTTCAGTGTATAATTTTGGGCGTCTACAAGTTTACCCTCAAGAGATGTCCTGATATCTCTTTCCATACACTATAGGTGAGTTCTTTATTAAAGAGATATGGCATGAAGCCTTGCGCTTCCTTGCGGTGCTACGCCGCTATGACATGGCCTGAAGCCGAGGCATTATTCCTACCTGGGAACCTCATCGTAGTGTCATACTACTGTAGCATGAGGTCTCAGCCTCTTTGTAGTGCCAATCTACTCAGCATGAAGCCTAAGGCTTCCTTGCGGTGTTACGCCGCAACGACATGGCTTGCAATGCCGAGACTTTACCCCTATCTGGGTACCTCATCGTGGTGTCGTGCCACTGTAATATGGGGCCATCCTCCCCTTTGTAGTGCTATCTACAACTCTTTAATTACGTCATACAGCATTAGGCTACCTGCCTATTTGCGGTGCTACGCCGCTATGACTTGGCTTGCAAGGCCGAGGCATTACCCTTACCTGGGAACCTCATGGTGGAGTCACCCTACTGTAGCATGGAGTTTTACTCCTTGTAGTGCTGCTCTACCGTGCTTCCTGTAAAGCACACCAGGCATTCACTCTGCCTGAGAACTCATTAAGGCGTTTAAGCCACCCTTCCACAGGATCTATTTTTCTGCAGAAAATACATAGTAGACAACAGTGGTTATGGGTCCGTATCCCTTCCATGTTCCAGAGAACAAGTACCCACTGTTACCTGATAGTTTTCCAGTCAGTGATCCTCCTTTGAACCAAAAGTTAGATGCCTAGTAGATTTCTTTTTGAACTAATAGCATAAAACTTTATGGTAGGATTACAAAGACACACTATCAGAATGCCTTCAAGCCCATTTTACAAGCTGTGTCATCGACCAACTGGCGCTTGAGGCCCTTTGTGAACGGATCTGCCAGGTTCTCCTGACTCCGAACATCAACCACTGCAATTACACCTCTTTTGATAAGATCGTGTACTGCCCTGTGCTTCAACCGCACAGTCCTCTTCTTCCCATTGAAGAGGTCATTTGATGCCACCGCCGCAGTCGCCTGGTTGTCACAGTATATCAGTATTGCCGGTATCTGAGCCCCAACCACTGGAAGATCATACATGAGCTCCCGAAGCCATTCTGCTTCATCTGCTGCAGTTTCAAGTGCATAGAATTCAGATTCCATGGAGGAACGAGAGAGTATAGTCTGTTTCTTCGACTTCCACGATATAGCAGCTCCACCCAAGGAAAAGACATATCCACCTGTGGATCTCTCGCTTTCCACCTCTGAATACCAGCTAGCATCACTGAAGCCTTCCACTACTGTCGGATACCCGTTGTAGTGCAGTGCATATGTCTGAGTCTTCTTGAGATATCTTATTACCCGCTTCACAGCTTTCCAGTGCTCAACCCCTGGGTTGCTTGTGAACCGACTCAGCATTCCCACGACGAAAGCTATATCAGGCCTTGTGGCAGTGGTTGCGTACATCAATCTTCCGATAACGCTAGAATACTCCAGCTGCCTGACACTTTTTCTTGAATTTGGCTTCAGCTTCTGATCATACCTGTATGGCGTATCGATCCCTGGAAGATCCTTATACCCATAGCGTGTGAGCATCTTCTCAATGTAGTGAGATTGTGACAGTGCTACTCCAGTGTCTGTCCAGATGATCTTTATGCCCAAGATGACATCTGCATCCCCCAAGTCCTTCATACTAAACTTGGTTGAGAGGAACTTCTTTGTCTCTGTGACACAGCCTATATCCGTACTTAGGATTATCATGTCGTCCATGTACAGACAAACGATGACTCCTCTTCCATCAGCGAACTTTGTGCAAACACATTTGTCCGTCCCGCTGACTCTGTAGCCGTTTGACCTAATAACTTTGTCAAACTTCTTATGCCACATCTTGGGAGCTTGCTTCAAACCATACAATAATTTTACCAACTTGCAGACTTTGTCTTTAAGACCTTTGACGACAA
Source organism: Iris pallida (assembly GCA_029216955.1). Lineage (NCBI taxonomy): Eukaryota > Viridiplantae > Streptophyta > Magnoliopsida > Asparagales > Iridaceae > Iris > Iris pallida. Next base: position 1,696,741 of record JANAVB010003398.1, read on the forward strand.
ATCCATCTGGCTGTTGCATGTAAATCTCTTCGGTCAGCTCCCCATTCAGGAATGTTGTCTTTACATCCATCTGATGTATCACCAACTTATGTATAGCTGCTAGAGCGATTAACATCCTGATGGTGGTCATCCGAGCTACTGGAGCGTATGTGTCAAAGTAGTCTATCCCCTGTTTCTGAGAAAATCCCTTGGCTACCAGCCTGGCCTTGAACTTGTCAATAGTTTCATCTGCCTTCATCTTCTTCTTGAAGATCCATTTACATCTGATGGGCTTTTCTCCTTCAGGTAGATCTACCAACACCCATGTGTTATTGGAGGTGATAGAGTCAAACTTGTCATTCACTGCCTCCTTCCAGAAGATAGCATCTCTGGTCTTCATCGCCTCATCATAGGTAAACGGATCTACTTCCACATGATAGGTGACAAAGTCATCTCCGAAGTCTTTCGGTCTCCTCGCTCGCTTAGTTGACGGCTCTGCGAGTTCTGGTACAAGAGTTGTTTCATCAACAACAGCTTCTTCTTGGACTACTGGCCCATATGAGATTTCAGTCTCATTTGCACCTACATCATTTTCCGAAATGTCCGAAAGAACAATGTTTTTGTCTTTTGCAAACTTGTCTTCAAAGTATTCAGCATCGCGAGATTCGATGATATGATTTGACTCAATATCAAGAAATCTCCTAGCATCACTCTTCTCGGCATACCCCAAGAAGATTGCCTTCGTAGTCCTAGTCCCTAGCTTCTGAATCTTCAGATCTGGGAGCTTCACATACGCCAGACACCCCCACACTCGAATGACATTCAAGTTTGGTCTGAGTTTGAACCAGAGTTCATGAGGAGTTACGTCCGAAGTTGCATATGACACTCTATTCAGAATGAAAGTGGCCGTTAATGCAGCTTCTCCCCAGTAGCATTTTGGAAGACCTGCAGCAAGCAGCATAGAATTCATCATTTCTGTTAACGTTCGGTTCTTTCTCTCTGCTACTCCGTTAGATTGAGGAGAATATGGAGCAGTAGTCTCGCATATGATTCCATATTCTTTGCAGAATAATGCGAATTCATGAGACCTGTACTCCCCACCTCGATCACTTCTCAACCTCTTGAGTTGTTGTCCAGTCTGCCGTTCAGCTTCGGCCCTGAACTCTCTGAACTTCTCGAAAGCTTCATCTTTAGACTTGAGCAAGTAGACGAACGCGTATTTTGAGAAGTCGTCGATGAAGGTTATGAAATACTTCATCCCGGCATTCGTGGAGAAATGTTTGAAGTCACAGATATCGGAGTGCACCAACTCCAGAAGATCTGTGCTTCGATTGACCCGATGAAAGGGTTTTCTTGTGATCTTCGTCTGAGCACACACTTCACACTTCTCCACCTTACCCCCACATTTGGAGATAAGTCCTAGACTAGACATTTTGTTAATTCTTTTACAATGAACATGTCCTAGTCTATTATGCCACAACTCAAGAGAATAATCAGAAAATGCAACTACATTAATGTCTTCAAACTGGTTAACAAGCTGAATTTTAAACATTCCTTCGGTTTAATAAGCCTTCCCGAAGTATGTTCCTTTCTTGGACATCACCATCTGACCAGCATTGATGTCCATCCTCAAGCCTGCGTTGCAGAGCAGGCTCCCAGAGATCAGGTTCTTGGCAATCGCCGGAACATGCTTCACACCTTGAAGCGTCAGAGTGTTCCATGAAGTGAGTTTCAGTTCCACGGTCCCGATCCCCAGAACTTCAGCTTGGGCCTGGTTCGCCATGACAACCTTCTCAGATATAGGCTGGTACATGACGAACCATTCTTTGCCAGAACAGACATGGCAAGTCACTCCAGTGTCTATCCACCAGTCAGAGTCAACCCCCACAGTTGTGACCTGTCCGATCATAGCAACAATGTTAGAAACCAATGAAACCTTATTAGGCTCACCTTTCTCTGGTTGTTTAGGCTTAGATCTGCATTCACTCTTGTAGTGGCCTTTCTTGCCATAATTGTAACAAGTCACGTGGGACTTAGTCTTCTGTTGCTTGAAAGAAGGACCCTTCACTTTTAGATTAGTGAAGTCCTTCTTCTTGGGATGAGAAGCCGCCTGCTTCCCCTTGGGATCTCTCGTCTGCACAAGATTGGCTTTAGCCAACTGTTTTGACAGAGTGTCCACCTTCTGTTGGGAACGTATCTCGTCCTCAACATGGATCTCTTGAAGTAGATCTCCCAAGCTAATATCTAGCTTCTTTCTGTGCATCCTTGCTTAGAAGGTACTCCATCCAGCAGGAAGTTTTGAGACGATCCCTCCGATGACAAACTTGTCGGGAATGGGCATCTCTTCGTCTTCCAGTTTCTGACGCAGCTTCAGAAATTCCTTTACCTGTGGCAGCATGGACTTTTCGTCCTCAAAGAGCAATTTGTGATATTTTTCAACCACAAACATTTTGCTCCTGTTCTTGTGTTCTTCATACAGTGTTTCCACAGACTCCTATATGTCTCTGGCAAGTTCCTTCTTCGAGTAGGATTCTGCCAGGGAGTCCTCCATAGCATTCAGGATGAGAAGCCTGCAGATGCTATTTTCCCTTCTCCACTTGGCCTGGAGTTTGGTAGCCGCGTTGATTGCGACAGTAGATCCAGTATCTGGAACAGAGGGTTCTTCCTCCAACAGAACATGATCAACGTCTTTTAGTTGAAGAGTTAGGTAAACCTTTCTCTTCCAGACTTGATAGTGCTCTCCATCGAATTTTTCCAACTTGCAGAAGTCCGATTGGAGGAGCGAAGCATTAATGTTTTCCATCTACACGGATCTTGCTTTGAGATTGTTAGTCCCGGGGCTTGATCAAAGATGGTAAAATAGATGCAACAAAGATCTACGATGATACAAATACCAAATAACCCAATTACAATATGGAGGAGGAAAATAAAGAAGAGAAGATCTCTCGTTCTTCCTTGCAAACGTGTTACAATTGGGACAGAACGAGTTACAATAATCTAGAGAGAGATGAGAAAAAGAACAATACTGGGGTGTCAAAACACCGTTGCTCAAAGCAAGATTCGCCCCCACACGATCTGCTTCTAGGAACCAGCAAGTTTGAAGAACTTGTGGAACCCTCGAAGTCACCTCTGTTCTGACTCCTCGGATGGACTTGCAATGGCGGCAGCAGCTCTCTCTCTCTTTCTCCTTTTCTGACTTATATTTTCGTAGTAACCACAAAGGAGGCCAGAAGAGAGTATTTATAGAGAGAGTGTGGAAACCCTAGCCGCTAATTCAGTTATGGAAAGATTGAATCAAATTCCAAAAAGATAGCAACGAGATTAATTCAAATCCCACAAAGATAGGAACGAAATTAATTCAAATCCCACGAAGATAGGATCTGAATTAATCGCATTGATTCAGCCTTACCATAACTGACTTATAATCTGCACAGTCAGCGGAGCCCTCCATGCGGCAGCAGCAGCAGCAGACTGGCCGCATGAGCCTCATGGCCGCATGGGCCGCATGGACCACATGAGCCGCATGGACCGCATGGGCCGCATGGACCACATGAGCCGCATGGACCGCATGAGCCTCATGAGCCGCATGGCCGCATGGCCGCATGAACCGTATGTGCCGCATGGACCGCATGGCCGCATGAACCGTATGTGCCTCATGAGCCCGTGAGCCCGAGTCCGAGTCCGAGTCCGAGTCGCTAAGCCCCTTTGGGGCTTACCTCCAAATGGAAATTAATCCAAGAGAATGAGAAAAGCATTAATGCTTAATCCTTGGGGCCTTATTCTTACCTCCTAGTAAAATCACCCATATGGTTCCCTCCTTAGGGTCACCACCCCATGCGGGAAGATTCAAGTCGTCAGCGACATCTATCCTAATGCAAAATGGACAGTTACTGTGGGGAACGCTCAACCCTGGACACATATATATGTTGTGATATGTGGGGAATTGTTGGTGCTTTCTTTACATGGAGAGAGCTTGCTCTCAACATGCCTTGTAAATTTTAGTCCCACATCGGAAATGCACCATAAGTTATCTCAACATATATACTTGGGTGTGTTGTTGAGAGATGCACATCGGGTGGTGACCCTAAGGAGGGAACCATGTGGGTAATTTTACTAGGAGGTAAGAATAAGGCTCCAAGGATTAAGCATTAATGCTTTTGTCATTCTCTTGGATTAATTTTCATTTGGAGCTAAGCCCCAAAGGGGCTTAGCGACTCGGACTCGGGCTCATGGGCTCATGAGGCGTAATGTGGCGTTTTGTTGGCGCACTTTGCACTTAGCACGTCAGCAGTCATGCGGTCTTTATGCGGCTCATATGCGGCCATGCGGTCTTATGCGGCTCATATGCGACCTCATGCGGCTCATGCGGCTCATACGGCTTATACGGCCATGCGGCACATGCGGCACATGCGGTCCATGCGGTTCATGCGGCCATGCAGCTCATGTGGCTCATGCGGTCCATGCGGCCATGCGGTCCATGCGACACATACGGTTCATGCGGCCATGCGGCTCATGAGGCTCATGCGGTCCATGCGCTCATGTGGTCCATGCGGCCCATGCGGTCCATGCGGCTCATGTGGTCCATGCGGCCCATGCGGCCATGAGGCTCATGCGGCCAGGCTGCTGCTGCTGCTGCTGCCGCATGGAGGGCTCCGCTGACTGTGCAGATTACAAGTCAGTTATGATAAGGCTGAATCAATGCGATTAATTCAGATCCTATCTTCGTGGGATTTGAATTAATTTCGTTCCTATCTTTGTGGAATTTGAATTAATCTCGTTGCTATCTTTTTGGAATTTGATTCAATCTTTCCATAACTGAATTGGCGGCTAGGGTTTCCACCCTCTCTCTATAAAAACTCTCTTCTGGCCTCCTTTGTGGTTACCACGAAAATATAAGTCAGAAAAGGAGAAAGAGAGAGAGAGCTGCTACCGCCATTGCAAGTCCATCCGAGGAGTCAGAACAGAGGTGACTTCGAGCGTTCCACAAGTTCTTCAAACTTGCTGGTTCCTGGAAGCAGATCGTGTGGGACGAATCTTGCTTTGAGCAACGGTGTTTTGACACCCCAGCATTGTTCTTTTTCTCATCTCTCTCTAGATTATTGTAACTCGTTCTGTCCCAATTGCAACACGTTTGCAAGGAAGAACGAGAGATCTTCTCTTCTTTATTTTCCTCCTCCATATTGTAATCGGGTTATTTGGTATTTGTATCATCGTAGATCTTTGTTGCATCTGTTTTACCATCTTTGATCAAGCCACGGGACTAACAATCTCAAATCAAGATGCCTTGTAAAGAACATGGAATATATTCAAAGAGTACCCATCAAAGCTTCTTTTTCCATGCGGCAGTATCTTATATATTCCATATGGAAAATTTCACAGGTAGCATTAAACTTTTAATTTATTTTATAAAAAGAACAAAGTTTGAAAAAATAGCAATGCGAGCATTGTCGTGCCCTATAATTGGGTGTGAATTTTTCACGCCCTAAATATGGGCGTAGAAAAACAAGTTTGTTGGTTAGTGGCTGCTATTAAGAATGTTAGGGAATGGTTAGGGGAAATGGGAAAGGGTTAGGAGGTGAAGAAAAGGCGCCCTTTTTTAGGGCGTGAAATAATGTTGGACGCCCTTATTTATGACGTAAAATTTTGTTCAATATTACTTTTTAACGGCTATTTTTTTTACAACGGCTTATTTCTTTTGGACGCGGAAAAAATTTCATGCCTTACATTTGGGCGCAGAAAAATCTGGGTTTATGCTTATGAAGGATAAGTTTAAACAAAAATGAATTTTGACGACCCAAAATAGGGCGCCAAAATTTTCTACGCCATATTTTTTGGCGCGACAATGCTCTTATTGCTATTTTCCTAAACTTGGTGTCTTTTACGCAATTTTTTCAAATATTTTTGCTTCTCATGTAATTTTCCGATATTCCATACTACAACTCTTGAAAAGTATATCAAGTACTACTACTGCTGCCCCTATAGGCTTCCCATTGGTTAGCAGCCACAAAAGGGTGAGTCTTGAGTCAAGATACATGTTTCTTTTGTTGCCACCCTCTACGAAGCTATACTACTATATAATATAGCGGAAGGAGAATGACATTGGCAGAGACTATTTATCCTCTTATTGTTCCTAGCCGTCTGTTACGAGTCGAAAGCCTGTAATCATCGATACGAGGGATCCCTCAAAATAAAGCGAAGGGCGGGTAGGGCTTTTCCTAGAATGCCAATATGATATTTAGAATGGGAGTAATGTCTTTGTTGATTAACGTAGATCATGCTTGGATTCCTAAAAAATGCTGAAAGATACATAGACACTATGGATGAATGAATGTGAGAAATATGGAATAGAAGACTTATAGCTGGCAATATTTCGTTGCAATTGAGTTTTATGTTGTTACAAGAATCAGTTACAAAGATTTTGGTTTTGGATATATCCTCTTTATGCATGTACTCTCTTCATTGTTTTAACTATATGCTCCATTAATTTCAGGGTGCTGCTATTAGCACTCCTAAAATATCATTCGGCACTCTTTTTTAGTTTTTTAAGATTCGAATTCCAAATCTACCCCTGAATTAAATATGACATTAATTTGTATATGCATGGAAGGAAGAGTATAGGATGATCTTTTAGGAGTGTCAATAATGTTAATGCAGGAACAAATCTGGAATTTGAATGTTAAAAAATTAAAGAGAAATGTCGAATGACATTTTAGGAGTGCTAATAGTATCACCCTAATTTCATTGTTGAAACTATGTGTAGACAAGGCTACCATCTTCCAGTAAAGTTCATTTTTCTGCAGTGAAAGAAAGATGAAGATTCCAGTAGCTATACAATCACAACATACCTGTGACTTTTAACTATCCAACTTATGAGTTACATAGTCCGGTTGGGACTTCTCACTCTTATGGATCATGGAACTCCTACGAATCATGGATCGTGACCCAGACGTCAAGTTGTTATCGGGCCGGTCCGGGCTGGCCCACGGTCCGAAGGCTGCGGGCCTGACCGGTTTCGGGCCGGTCCAGGACAGGCCCACTTTCATTTTCGGTCCGGGCTTAGCCCGGCCCAGTTTTCTTCCGATGGGCCCAGCCCGGCCCAGAGGACCGGACATTATAGGGTCGGGCCGGTCCGGGCTTGGACGGTTCGGGCCGGTTCGGGCCGGTTTAACCGGACCGGCCCGGTTTTTGAATTATATTTTTTTTTTTTTTTACAGTTTTTTTTTTACAGTTTTTGTTTTTAATTTGGTTTTTTAATCATTTTCTTTTGTATTTTAAATTTAAAAATTTGTAACTTAAATGTTTATAAAATGTTTATACAAAATATTTATAAAATGTTTATAATTTTATGTTTATAAAATGTTTTCTTTTTAATACAAATGTTTATAAAATGTTTATACAAAATATGTATATAAATGTTTATAATTTAGTAATACAAAAATGTTTATAATTTAGTAATAGTTTGTAATACAAATGTTTATACAAATATATAGAAATGTTTATACAATTGTATATAGAAATGTATATAGAAATTTTTAATACAAATGTATATAGAAATGTTTATCGGGCCGGGCCGGTCCAACCGGGCCGGGCCTATTTAATAAAAAAAAATAAAAAAAAATAAGACCGGTCCGGGCCGGGCTCGGGCTGGGGGGGGGGGGGGGGGGGGGGGGGGGGGGGGCGACCCGAACCGAATGAGCGTGGGGGGCCGGGCCGGTTCGGGCCCACGGCGGGCCGGTCCGGGCTTATAGGGGGGCGGGCCGGTCCGGTCCACGGGCGGGCCCGGGCCGAACCGGCCCAGTGAACACCACGACCCAGACGCTTTTGGGGGTCTGAATGAAGTTTTGGGCACACCAACCAAAATTACAGTTTGTGCCCACTAAGGGCCTGTTTGGTTGCACGAAAGTGTATGAAAGTACGAAAGTGGAAAAACGAAACTTGCGCATGCGCTACGCATAAATTTTGAGTTTCCAAAAGTTGTTTGGTTGATGGTTGAAAAATATGAAAGTGGAGGAATAAGGAGTTTCATTGTTTGGATGGTTGTTGAAAGTGAAAAAAAAAGTTCCGTTGTTTGGATGGTTGTTGAAAGTGGATGTTGGTTGGAGATATATTAAACGAAGACCACTTTTCTCTTTCCACACTTTTCCTTCTCTTTCCAGACCACTTTCACCAAAAAAAAAGGTGTGGTGAAACTGGCAACAAAAGGACGGAGACAGGAACTCGTCCGCGTCCCATCAACCACTTTCACACCACTTTCAACTTTTTAACCAAACACCTGAACTGAAGTCAGTTCACCCGACTTTCAATTTTCTTCAACTTTCACCCCCACCTTCAACGAACCAAACAGGCCTTAAGCACTCAAATTGTTGCTGAAAAAAAAATCAGTATTCAGTTGGCCAAACCAAAATGCCGGTTCAAGTCGACTAGGACTATTTTTAGCTATTTTGGCTAAATTTTTTGGACTTTATTTTATATTTCTCTTTCTTATTTGTTTAAGATTTTTTTCATAGGGTTTAAATTAATTTCTCTTATAAGTACCGCTAACATATTACAATAAACAAGTAATTGTGAATTTTTTAGCTATCTAAGAGTTTTTTCTATTAATTATCTTGCATAGGATTTGAAGTGTTAATCCTCGTATCTTTGGTCGTTGATTTTAGCTTTCAACATCTTCATGTTTTGTCATGTGGTATTAGAGTCTCAACTTATCATGATACATGTCTAGGACCAACAATAGGGACGGCGACCAAAATTTTCCTACGAAGAGTAGGGAGGTGAAAGCCTCTTTATATGGAATCCCTCTACGAAACTGACCCTACGCAACTATATAATTAGTTGAACGGGAGGTCGACGGTCAGGAACCGTGTCATGACCTACTCCCACTTTTTGGAATATGAATATGCGGCCTAGCCTACGCCACAACATCAGTGGCAGTATGATCTATATACTCATTTCATTATCATAACCACTAATGAATAATTTATAATGTCACATGGCTACTACTCTAGCTCATTCACAACACATAGAAATACAACAATAAGATATGAATAACAAGGGACAAAATATAACTAAGAAGTCTAAATAATAACTAAACATCCAAATGGCACCAAAGAGAATAACCAAATAGAAGTCATCAACAAGGCAAGTAATATCCTTGGAAACAAAATCGGTCAATAAATAATAAACTTAATTTAAAATTCTAGAAGAAACTAACTTAAACTATCTAACAACTCATGGATCTAAGTTGGTCTCCAAAGACGTTCATATTTTCTTCATGAGGTCCACAGCGTGTAGGATAGAAGTCTCCGTATATAGTTGTCATGGTTAGTTTATCCAATCAGGTATACTATCATGGATATTAATAAGAAAGGATAGAACTAATATATAATATGAAAACTAGATATGACATATATAATATGAACTACTAACAAGATAAGGAAATCAAGTTGTGTACTGTGTCGTTAGTATACTACTTTCGGACATATGGAAGGCGGAGAATAACCCAACTCATTGATAGCATGTGAGTGCATTATCAACGCAGTACGAGTCTACAAGTATGGTAAACCTACCTCACATAAACAAATGAGGTCACAATGAGTGAATCAAATGTTCGATAGTTGTATTTCCCTTCTCACTCTCACTAATAACATTAACACAATACCACAACAAGGATTAATAATGTATACGAGAACAATACAAGATTATAAACTAGAACAATTAAGACTCGCTCACGTGTACAAGTTACAACAACATAAATAGAAACCTACTATCATGAATAGTAAATACGGTAATGATATATATATATATATATATATATATATATATATATATATATATATATATATATATATATATATATATATATATATATATATATATATACTTGTTTGAACCTTCTCGACGAATTAAGGTTAATAAATGACTGGTATTTCTACGATAATTTCGGCACTGCCCCAGGCAAACATGACAAAGATAACACAAACATCAAAATCATTTATATTACTTCTACTTCACTTTAGTTCTAAGTCTAGCTTCTAGTTTCTAGGGTTTAATTTCTTCGGCACGCGAATCGGGGCATGGATTTGTGTTCAAAATTATTTTCTCTAAAACATAAAAGTAAGGTTCTTTTTCTTGTGTATTTTGACGATACGGAAATGTCGGTACCCTCAAAATTGCATTTTGAAAACGTTTGTTCAAGTTATGGTTGTTTTAGTCAAAAAAGACCTTGTATGCACTTAATTAATTTTATGATTTCGAGAAAGTTCTATAACTAGGAACCTAACTCAAGAAATTCTAGATTTTGTGAACATCAAACCCACAACATTCTAAACCTAAGATAAATACTAAATCATGGTTTATTTATGCTTTTTTGACTTCTGATATATTTACTAATTTTTGTCCCAAATCAGGACCAACTGTAAAATTCCTAAAATTTTGAATTAAGTTCCTAAATTCATAAATTTTTGTATCTAAATTCCTAACCTAGAAAGTAGTTTTTAACAAAATTTTAGGGCAAAATTCCTTCAATGTTAAGATATTTTGGAATTAGCAAGTTGATAAAAATCAACTGGGTTCAAATTCAGCAGTAAAAATAGTCATTCATGAATTTTTAATAACCATCCAATCATCACAATAAATTACCAAATTTTAGTATGCTATAGCGTGATATTTTATAGATGCTAGAAATTTTCTAGAGGTGCAATATCATACCAGGGCTAGAAGTAATGCATAAAAATCAAAAGTTGCTCCATGCTGAAAACAACAACAGATCTTGAATTTTTAGAACTAGTTAACAAATCCTAAATTCAATTAAAAATATAAATTAAATAATAGAAGAGATGAGGAACGTACAAAAAATTATTTCAGGTCCAAATGTATTCGGAAGCTTGTTGAAAACTCTTATTAAAGTTGAGAAAGGGCTGCTAAAATTCGCCTGCAAGGGCTCTCCAAAATTGCTCTTCCAAATAAAAATCCTAAAGCTAATATATGCAGTCAATTTTGGCTTTTTTATTTTTAATTATGAAACCTATCTAATAAATAGCTTTTAGGCTCAAATAATTAAAATAAGTAGCAAATAAATTCAGAAAATATAAAAAAAAAGGAAAATTTCTATTATACTAAAATAACACTTCCACTGAATTTCGGAAAAAAAAAAATTTATAATGGGTTACTACTAAAAATTCTAGAAGCCGTATTTTTAATGTATTTTAATATTATTAAATGGTTTTAATCTAAAAATTGCTAAAAAAATTCTAAAATTTTTAAATATTGTTTTACATCATTCTAAATCATTTCTAGGGTATTTAACATTGATTCTAACCCTAAGTTACCCAATGCTCCTTAACATATTTTATAATTTTAATAACAATTTTATTATAATTTGTTTATTTAAAATAAGACTGAAAAATTCTCAATTTTCTAATTTGGCTTCTAGGCAACCGTTGAGACAACTAGTTCGATATCTAGAAATGACGTCACATGTGAACGACACTAGCGACCTCTCGGAAGATAGTCAAGCACTAAAGCGAAAGAATTGTTCATGTTAGGCTTGTGTAGATTTTTCTAGCTCGAGTGAGGAATTCGATGACTACCATGGGAGGAACATTTTTCACGACTGTGGAGATCGATTCAATGGTTGCTATGCTTGCAAACATGGTGGTTATAGGGAATGTTCATGGCGGTTATAGGGAATGTACTTCATACAGAAGAAGATATAGTTTTAACTGCAAGGTCAATATTTTGATATTTCAGGGGGATCTCAGCGTTGAGGAGTTCATTGATTGGTTGTTAGGACAATTTATTTGTTAGTTTGTCTATTGCCCCCATGATCTTGGTTCTTTTTTGTATTGCTATTCATACATTATTGAGATTGTTTGTATATGCCCTAGATATTTATTTCACTTTATGCATGTATTTCTTGAGACTCAGTTTGTACTGATAATGTGTACTTTTCTAAAATGTAATTTATTATTGATATTCAATGCATGGAAAATTATCGGTGCTCAGTGTTCCACCGAAGGTGTCGGCGAACCCAGAAAATTTAACAGAGGGTTGCTCCGTGTTTATTTACGTAAAATGTGAATGAATTGCTAAACTGCATGAAGATTATTTTGGAAACAATTTTACAAATTATATTATTTTGTTTTTTTAGATTTGAAACGTTTAGTGATGTTCAACGACAGCCAACGACATCCTCCACCTTTGGCTTTTTAGTTATCAACAATTATTTATTTATATTTTGTATAAGCTAAATTTTAACTAGGTACCCTCAATTCTTTAAAATTTTAATTTAATACCCTAAAATTTAATATTATCAAACATTACTCTCATCTATTTAATATTTTTGACAGTATACCCTCCGTTAATAAGTGGTTAGCTTTTTTGTTTTTGACCAAATTATCCCAGAGAAAGCAACCCTAATCCTTTTCTCTATCTATCATTATCTCCTCCCTCTCTCTCGAGAGGGCAACAGCTGCAGCCTGGAGGGCCGCCACCGCTCCCTGTTAGTACCCTCTCTTCTCCATCTCTCTTTTTCAATGTTGTATATGGTGAGATTGATGGTCTCCTACCCAGATGTCTCCTTGTAGCTCTTCTCCAAGAACTCCCTCATGGAGTTAGAGTTCCTCCCAGTTGCATTGGCTTTCCACGTCGAGAACGTCCTCGATGGATCCGTTGTAGAGGGATGAGACCTCGGTATAGCTGATCGAACAAGTCGTCTATGCGAGGCAGTGGATATTTGTTCCGAATTGTGGCTTTGTTCAACTCTTGGTAGTCAATGCACAGACACATCGCCCCATCTTTCTTCTTAACGAACAACACGGGCGCTCCCAATGGCGAAACGCTAGGTCGGATGAATCCCTTGTCGAGCAATTCTTACAATTGGACATTGAGTTCCTTGAGCTCTGCAGGGGTCATTCTATATACGTAGCCTTAAAAATCGATCTTGTATCAAAAAATGTATCGATGGTGAATTCAATTTCTCGATCGGGTGGCATGCCGGATAGCTAGTCTGGGAACACGTCAGTGAATTCTGCCACAATATCGGTTTGACCCACATTTGCACTATTTTGTCTCATGTCGCGAACGGATGCCAAGTTATATCTTTTGCAGCCGAAATACAACATCCTCCGTGCAAAATTTACCAAGATCACCATGCACAACATCGATGCTTCACCATACGAGTAGTAGAACTCGGTCTCTCCCGGTATACGGAAGGTGATATTTTTTTCCTATGCAATCAAGTGCGATATTACAAGCACCGAGCCAATCCATTCCCAATATGATGTTGTAGTCTTTAATATCTAGAATTATCGCATCAAGATATACCTTTTACCTCCAATATAAATGATTCCATCTCTGTAGTCTGCGTTTGCAAGTAGTTGCATGCTCGACAGTATGTTAACACTAAGGTTAAGGCCTAGTCGGGTTATAGGAAATTTGTGTTCCTCGACAAAATCTGTCGAAATAAAACTATGTATGGCTCCAGAATCAAACAGTACACATGCAGGCTTATAATTGAAAAATAGTATACCTGTCACGACCATATCTGAGGCAAACACCTCATCTCAAGTCATGTCGTAGACGCATTCTTAGGCATTGGGGCGACGGTCTTGGTCAATTTTTTGTGCCGGCTGGGAAGCTCGAGGTGTCGGGCCTCGATTATCTGGACGGTACTACGATAGAGGCGTGTTTGGGTTTGATCCTCGTCGATTCAGGCATTCTCCATGAAAGTGGCCTCTACAGCCACAAATGAAACATCCACTAATATGAACTTTATAGTTGACGACAAGGTGTCTGTTTCGATTGCTTTTGTGCAGTGAGGTCCTTGGTTCCGTGCTTGGTATTCGCCTTGGTGGCCGTTATTTGGACGCTTCATCGCATTATTGCCTTCCGTATGGCTTGTGCGTTTTGTGAGGGAATGTATGCGCAGCACCGGCAGCAGCTGGAGGATACTGACGTTCAAGGCAGAGAGCATGGTTGAGAGACTCCCCAATCGTTTTGTATTCTAGAACAGACACATTGGCAGCGATAGAGGACTGCAGACCCATTTCAAACCGTCGAGCGCGAATCTCTGTGGTGGACATGAATGCTCTAACAAATTTGGCTAATTTGTTGAACTTTGTTGCGTAATGCTGCACCGTCATGTTACCTTGTCTTAGCTGCATAAATTTATTCTCTTTCTTTTGTCGAACAACTGCAAAAAGGTACCCAATTTTGAACGCTATTCGGAAGTTGGCCCAAGTGATCAGCATCATCTCGTCGTTGCGTCGGAGGGCTCATTTTTGTATGGCCCACCAGTCATGTGTGTTCAACCGGAGTTAAAGTTGAGCAAATGCGACTCTCTTAGATTCATCAATGCCTAGAAGTTTTCTAAATGGTCTTCTAACACTTCCAACTAGTCAATCACCAGAGAAGGGTCTTCGGTACCGCTGAAGGAAGTGCAACAATTTTTTTTGAATTTTGGCACCTCAAAGTTGAAACTTATTAGTGTTGTAGGTTGACGCTCGGTCTCCTCCGGTTTCAACTTTGTCACGCCCCAGAACCAGAACACTGGAGAGCGGGGGCAGACATAGCCAGCTACGTATAACGGAGTGGAATCCACGCCGCTATACGGTCACGGCTGTCTAGATATGTGAGGGTTTCACTACAATCCATCAGTCTCTTAAGGTCATAAAATAGCCTATTGTCTCAATCTCAACCAACTAATAATAGTTACAAGATGTCAGACCACCAAATACACAATAGTAAGGCGTCCCATACATTACATATTCGAAATGATCATGAAGCTAGTCGTGACAAAATGTTAGGACTAGCAAGAGTTCAGTCATACATGATCAACCCCCGGGGCTTGTCAATCATGTTACAGCCCGTAGGCAGACAATAAGTAAAAGCTGCAATCGAGCTAACACTTGCTCGTCGGCTAAACGCCTCAAAAGAATAATTTACAATATTACAGTAGAAGAACAAAAAAAAAAAAAACCCACTCGATGCCCTGGTTACGCCTGGTGATCACCATCGGACTGGAAAGCAGGGAGATCCTTTGGTGCTGCTCCGGTATCTGGCCATACAAAACCAGCTGGGTCAGACCCCAGAAAGAGCAAGTGCCACAAAGGAGGCTTCACTTAAGGACTAAAACCAACAAATTATTAGCATTCAACATGTGAGAACACAATAAATAACACAGATTGGGGTTTGTGCACTACCAATGCACTTATCCCAATCAGAGAAAATAATTAGGTGAAGCATCATTGACATAAGACAACTGGAGAATCAAGCTAAATAAAATATAGCTGGGCAGTATATGAAGAGAAGAAGAAGGTACTATTTCGGAAGCCAGGTTACAATCCTTAAACCAAACAAGGACCGAGATTGTAACCCCTCGCCTGAACAGAACTTAGTTTCTGATCATTTATTGCTAAAGGTGATAATCATTAAGGTAAAAATAAGAGAGTACAATGATAAAAGTGACAATGAATAGTACAATACACTAGAGTGACAATAGAGTTCAATCATTATAGTAACAATCTGGAGTGACAATCATTCAACCATTCTGGTACAATCTTGCAATCAATCACTTCTAGACAATACTATACTGGACTAGACTCCATCCAATCAATCACGGCCAATCATTGCCTACGACTTTCTATATTAACTAACTAGGGTTATCAAAATCCTAGTTACTAGCAAGATGCAATGAGATGCTCCAAGTAGTCACAAGCCCTGCAGCTATCCAGGTTATCCAGGCGAACTTATAGTGACAATTTAGAGAGTTCAATCATTAAAGTGACAATCAGAGAGGAAACAATATACTAGAGTGACAATAGAGTTCAATCATTAAAGTGACAATGGAGAGTGCCCCACATGACAGTGGGCTGGAAATGTGCCCTACTCGTCGGCAGGCTACAAGTCCAAACATTTACGGTCGGGATAACGGAATCGCCTGTAACTGGGGAACATCTCTTCATGACTTCTGAATTATTCTAGTTATTAGCCTTAGTTAATTTCAATATGCATCCCTGACCGTGGTACTCAGGGATCCATGCCCTAGACATGAGGCAAGACACACTGGTTCATTTATCAATACTTTCACAAGTCACCCACGGTGTCCAGGTCAACATTACATTATCATGTCAATAGAGCCTCGCAACGGCGCTCAATAAACTATGCCATTCACTTATCTGGAGTGCACCACCACGGGTCACTATCAAGTTGCTCACAGAATTCAATATGTCAACCAGGCTATACTCACATTGTGCTCATATCAATGTCGTGTCAAAAAGGCATAAGGATATAAATAGGAAATACCATGCACTAAAAGAAGATGAAATAAAACATAATGCAAATAGGTGCCAAGACTAGATTGCGCTGGGCAGCCAAGGTCAGGTTGCGCCAGGGTGAGCTGCGCTGGAAAGAGTCAGGCCAAGTCATGTTGCGCTAAGCACTAGACTGCGCAAGACTAGGTTGCGCATGCCTCAGGTTGCGCATGCCTCAGGTTGCGCCTGAGTCAGACTGCGCTGGGAAGGGGCAAGCTGGATTGCGCTAGGCTGGGTTGCGCCGGCACTGGATTGCGCCAGCACTGGATTGCGCCAGCACTGGATTGCGCTAGCACTGGATTGTAATAGCACTGGATTGCGCTAGGGCGAACTGCGCCAGCACCAAGAGGCGCTGGGCTAGGCAGCGCTAGCGCTAAAGAGCGCTGGGCTAGACTGGGTGAGTGGCGCCAGCGCTAAAGAGCGCTGGGCTAGCTGGATTGCACTCGGGACAGGGGGTCTTCTTCTCCAAGGCTGAGAGCAAATGGCCATGGAATTTCAAAACTTCAAAAGACCATAACTAGGTCAAATCTCAATGAAAATCCACTTTGCAAAGGTCTAAGTTGTGTAAAATTAAATTCTCTTCAACATGGAACAATCAAAACATGAAAATGAACAAGTTTCATAGATCAAAACCACCAAAATCCAAAAATACTTCAATCTTAGATCTACAAAATTTCAAGCTCAAAATGGAGAAAACCCAAGTTCTAATGTTGCTTAAAATGAGCTAATAAAGCTATTAGACAAATAAAATGTAGCCCTCAAGTGATAGCAAGATGCAACTTGCCTAGGTTGGTGGGGTGTTAATGGTGGAGAGGAAAGAGTAATGGGGAAGAAGATGAAGAAAATAATGAGGAGAGAGAGAGGGAAGTTGATATTTATGGTAGGGTGGTGGTTCTCCATGTCAAACCCAAAATAACCAAGCCAAGATAAACCAAGGTGAACCAAGTCAAGGCCAATAAACTCTCTCTCTAGCAATTTAAACCAAATGAATCATGAAATAAACCAAGCCTCACTAATCCAAAAATAAACCAATGAATCCATTAAAACCAATTGAACTATCAATGCCAATAAAACCAAGCCAATGCAAAATAAACCAAGATAACTAATCATGACTAAATAAAATATGAGTCCAAAACACGTATACGTACACTAATACGTATCACGAATTTGGGACATTACAGACTTCAATCAGCCGGCCCGCAGGCTCAGGTACGACATGAATCATCGTAGAATTGCTATTAGCCACAACTGTTTTGATAGTATCAAGCGGCTTCTACTGCAACTTGAATTACGCCTTGAGTCGGACCTCAAACTGAGTCTGTCGTGCTTCAGTTTGTCTTTTCTGGATCTCTATTGTCGTTGGTGATGCTTATTATGGCATTGATTTGCCTCGGCTTGCCTTTGTTACGCTTCTAGCATGCGCAGCATCCGTTCCATATCATCGTTAGAAGGTCCAGTCCGCGAGCCACTCGAAGCACCCTCTTCGTTCACGGCCGTGGGTTCCGCCACTTCTAAAATATAAAGACAACTAACATTAGTCTCAAAAAATATTACGGACATAATATATGGAATAACTTATGTCATCGATACGAAGTCAATAGTTTGAGACTCTAGACGGAAGGTAAAGGACATAAAGCCATGCTCTGACACCATTATGTCACGTCTCGATTTTGAAAAATTGATAGTCGTCCCCCGGACGTAATGTCGTGCGAACCTAAGTCGCGCTCCCACAAGGTATAGTCATAAAGTTATCCGAAACACAACATCCTCCAACGCTGGAAGAGAGCCCCGTTGAAAGACCTCGAATACCTACGACATGCATCAAGAATAGCTATCATGTTTCTTCCTAGGTCAAATCAGTCTCGTGGCCTCAGGATACCATCCGAAGAAACAATCGCCCTCGTGCACAAGTTGTCCATGACCATGCTAAACTAAACTAGCCATTCAAGGCACGTTTCATGTTTTCACTACAACATTCATTTAATCGATTCGAACTTTGCCTAGCACAGTTCTATATAAGCATGGTATTAAGTAAGCATGTAGAAGTTATATGATAAAGCAGTTCTATAGTCCGTGTATGTGAGATGTCGTGCAACAATTTATTGGAAATAAGCATTTATGTCATTACATTTACATCTAACGTAGCATATTTTTGGTGTCGTCAATTAATTAAAGAACAAGAGGGTCAAAGGAAAGAAAGGTTAGCCACTCACCTTGATTGTTTGAGATGAGGAGGAATGTCCCGACCCGCTCCCAGAATTTGGACAAAAATTATGGGCACGTCCAGCCTACGCCGCAGAGTCGGTGGTAGAACGCTGTATAATCACAATATGATGACAACCACGTAATATATATACTCCACTTGGGACAACAACATATAACCAATAAATACTCAATCCCAGCTCTAGATAGATGGAATAGAGAAAAGAAATATAAAGTCATAAATCCATAACATAGATAAACTCCAAGCTACATGCCAGTAAACGTCGAATATCAAAAGTCACTAAAATTCGGAGACAAATCCTGCCTCAAACCAAATCTAATCTAACTAAGCAAAGGCAGCTGGGTCAGATGCTGCAAACTCCTTCTGTCACTTAGGTCAGTTTCTGCTACATCTCCCATATATGGACCATACTGGTTAGGGCACTCGTCCTCATCGTACTCACCTAAAATATTTATCTAGTCAGGATGGAACGAGTATAATTCATTGAGTGCAGTTCCAAATACATGATAACGACTATAAGACAAGGGTTAGTCATAAATACGTGATAAGAGAAACAACTACAACATGGTAATATGATAAACAATAGACAGAAAATCATATGAAAACATGGAAAGAGTGAAACAAAGAAAACATATCTAACTAAGTGTATTGAAGTACTTCTTTCGTTATGTGATCGGTCTGGGACAATTACACCGCACGGTCTACATAGGATTTGAATCCTCACGGTATAAATAGCAAAAATAAAATAAAGCATGATCTACTGATCTGATCACACATCTACTTGGTACTTCCTCGTCCCAACATGACATGTAGTATGGCCAGATATGAAAAGGAAAATATGGTGTGTTACTCGTGTAACGAGCGTGTCAAGAATCAAATATCATATAACTGACAATGAACTGTAGTAATTAACAATATTAGAAACAAATAATAAATATACTCGTCTGGTGTCCTGAGCTACTGGCACAAGTCAAATCTGTGTCGATGCCCAAGTAACCTATTATACAATTGCAATACCAATGAATAATTAGGAATCAGTATCGTGCCTATCTGACTACCTATTAGGTCTCTATGTTTCTTAACTCTATATTTTTTATAGAGGCATAAACTTGCTAATCTTCTTAATTTCTATTAGGCCTACAAAGTTGCATATGATTATACTTCCTTCCAGAACCTTGCCCAATCTAGGACCCTACTGTTCTACTTTACTATTCATGTGCATATAGGAATCTGCTCTACACTGCCTGTAGGAAATACAATTCCTTTCCTGACCTATGGTATCCACTTTCCCTACCTATTCCTTTGCATCAAATGTGCCCCAGATATCTGCTTACCTAGGTACTGACATGTCTCTCCCTTACTTACCCCCCTCTTATACCTCTACAGGAAACACACCTATAATAGTCAGTGTTGGTTATTCTTCTTGTATTTACCTGTGCACTTATGGGGACATGGTTATATATAGCAGTGTTCCTTAAACTGCTACCCCTGACATTGTACCCAGTTTGTTCAGTAAAGCTACTGCTATTAGATAATTTGTTGCTGTAGCAACTACCAGTACCTGTAATTTTTATCCCCCATATTACAGATGCTACTTGCATCCATTTGGTATGTTGCCATAACACACAAGTACCCGATCCTATGCCCAATCCTGTTAGTAATCTGTCCCATACAGTTTAAGTTGTCTACTCTGTACAACCTGTTATACTAATCCCATGTTAACTTTTTGCAAGCATATACACTTGCCTTGGCACTTGCAGGTACTCTAATGCCTACAACATCACCTATCCGATCTACTATAGGATTAAAACACTATTGTTCATGTTGAGTTACATTGCCAACCCACCAATCTACCTATTTCATTATTTATCCTATTATGAACAACTGTCCCTGGCCTACCTATCTAATCTATAGTGTACCTATATCCTGAACACACACCCAACAATCCGATATTCATCATGGTACTTCTCGTTGTAGTATTACCTGCAAAATTCTCTACATGCTGCTTACGTGACCGCAGCACCCGCTACTGCTACTCAAGTAGGACGGGAATGCCCACAAAGTGTCTCCCTACTCGTTGTTGCTTGCCCCTTGGTTTAGGACTGATACCCCAATGGTATCCCCATGTCCTGTGTAAGCAGGGTCCTACACATTTAGCAGTTGCACTGCTAGCTTTCAGGACCCTGTTACCAATTATGCTCTGCACACTATAGTATTGCTCCCTATATCTAGACTAATACTCTATGCCAAAGTATAAAACTATAGGTAACTCCTATACTAGTGTAGATATGGGACTGCTTCTACCCCTAGGATTTAGTTTGGGCAAACAATTCTTTGGGAGGATAGGTAATAGTCCACAAACACACACACTCCAAAAAGTTTCTGATACCTGTTATCAACCACCCCCTCCTACCTCTAGTACAAACAAACACTCTTACTAATACACATGCCATACCTTTTGTTTCAGGACTGATACTCAATGGTATCCTTCCTGTGCATACCCCATGTACCTACATCCACTCTGCTGTCCTCTGTTAGTGCTTCCTACCTAATGGGTTAGATATCTGATACTCGAGTATCTACAGTTACCTATATGTTTCCAATTTATACCTATTCACACAGGTCTTCCCTACACACTTACTGAATCATGTGGTTAATATTTATATCCACATGTTTCTTCTTCAACTTGCCAAAACTGATACACTCATATGCCATTTCCTGCTAGAAGTTACTGCCACACATGCACAAGCCCATGACTGCCCTATATTTTATAAGTACACATCATTCTAAAACTCCTATTACTCATATAGGTTCACATATCCATCCTACCTATAACTTCACATACCCAAGTATACAATAGTTCCCGTCCCCTATATTGAACATGATACTCGATCTTGTAGACCCCAGTTCTTGGTACTCAATAGGACCCTCCCTATGTACACAAGCTTACCTCCAAACGCATTGTACTACGGTTCTTTCCCCTATTAGGCTCTTACATATTTAGTCGAACACTAGCGTTCACAACAGAGTTGCAAGTTAAGGCAGGGGAGATACCTGACAGGCTCGACGACTGATCTCCTCGACGACTCGACTGCTTTTCGTGATGGAGAAGAATTAGAGTTATTGGTTTTTTTTTGCGCGTAGATGAGAAGGAGAGGTTTAATTTCAGGATCAACTATATATAGCTTATGAGGAATTCGATTTGGGTTAATGCTTTGATCTGGATTAGGAGGGATATGCCTTGAGTGTTTGAACAGATTGAATCTTATCATAGGGATTTTTGATTTGCTTAAGGAGGTGTCGACTGAAATTTAAACACAGGGGTTTAAGTAGGTCGGCAAGATTGAATTCAAAATTGAAATCTTGTGTTAGGGTCCTTCGTAAAATCACTTTTGCAAAAGTCTTCTTCTCTATACTATTTAATCTATCAATAATTTTATTAGAGATTATATATATCAATAAATAAATAATAACAAGAAAAAAAAAATGGGCTCATGGACTTATAGGGAAGAAGATCTTGTGAGCTAGACGCGCATATGCGATCACCTGAAATCGCACAAGCAACGCATCAGCACTTTACCCTTCTATTCTAAGTTCGATATGAATATGAAGTTTAAAGAACGCAAGCAATGAAATCCATTGAAAACATTCACGAAAACGTATTCAGAAAAATCGAAAGCTAAAGAAACAAGTGCGACATAAAAAATAGAGTAACGGGAGATCTTTTCCGACTTAGCCGCAGAGTCCATCCTCGAGGCGCAACGCGTGAATATGGGACTTTGATTTCGATGAAGTCATTCAATGACGAGGAAAGGATCTTGATTCAACCGGTCCCCACAATCACACTGACACTATTTCTTAACCGCATGTTCCCGCATCACAGCGGAGAACAGGGCACAGTGTTAGGATGGGACTACAGAGGCTCAAGTTGGGTGTTGCTCCTGGGAGAGAAAGAGTACCAGAGGGAAGAGATATAGAGAGCTGAGAGTAGGTGGTATTTTTAGTTAAAAATGTTAGAATATTGAGTAGTACAATTATAATTGAGATATTAAGTTGTCTAATATGAAAGTATAAGATATCAAGTTAAAAAAATTGAATAGTTGAAGATTCAAGTGAATTTACCATTTTGCATATTAATCTATAGTCTAGCAACTAATTTGTCCTACTCGACCTTGACGGACCTTCATCTCACACAACTCGCGCCGCACCCGGCATATAGATCTCACTTTAGTTCTCCACCACTGAGAATTAAAGTACTTCATATATATATATATATATATATATATATATTAAGTACTTCTATATAATATATATATAT
>JANAVB010003398.1:1766401-1891401 GCA_029216955.1 Iris pallida
ATCGCCACTTATTGACTTATGGAGACTGTGGGTTCACTGCAGCCAGCAGCTCACTAGCGAAGCATGATCCCTAAGTTAAAGTGATCTCGAGTAAGTATAAGTTATCGAATGTTGTCAAAGCTATATCTGGTCGTCCTATCTTCGTCTTTAAGATGTTATGTCGAGATGGATAGAGTTGATAGGGTATTCGTTACATATTCCTTTTTGAGTTGTGGAACCAATGGTTTAATGCAGCAAGCTGTACACTGGCGAGGCATAAATTCTCGGTAAAATAACTCGATTATGTTTACGAGTTTCGAATACCATAGAGACTACGTCTTATTGGCATATAACTATTAAGTTTTCAAATGATTTGTGCTTTTTCCTGGTCATAATCTTCTTAACAAACCGGTAACTCTCCCTTCCTTCTTATCCTTCTATTTTTCAGATTGTCATCCTTTGTATACTTTCGACTGGTTCCTAAACCTATCTAGATTTTGATTCTAAACTAGTGCCTAAATAATTATGGATAAATATTTTAAGCATTTTTGGATTGGATCATCCTTGAACAATTTTGACCATAACTGACTACTTCTAATACATTTCGATTGAGTCAATTCGTATCATTTCTAGGTTTGATTCTATGAGCATGCTTACACAATCGTTCGTGTTTTAAAACGATTTTGATTGGGTCATCCTTAAATACTTTTTGATCACGACAAACTATTCGATTCTATTTCGATCGTGCCAATTCGCCTATCATCCTAGAATTCAATCCATGATCGTGTCTAATAATTATGTTCAACTAGTTGTTCGTACAAGATGATTTCAATTTGATCGATCCTACACCATTTTTCATCGAGACTAAATCATATTGTGTCTATAATTTCAATTAAATCATAGGTAAGGTTATACTTTCATTCCAACTACGGTCATAACTATTTTGATCATGATCATGCTCGTGCGACTTCCTATTTTCATCCTACAGCTTGGAGACTTGCACGATTAGCCTTGATCGTGACTGCATCTTAAATGCGACTAAAGTCCTATTTAGATTTCATCGAGAACTTTGGGTAATGACTCAACCACGCTGACCATAGATTGGTCGTGCCCAACTATTTCACTCTTGATCGTTCTTAAAAAATTTTGCTTGTCAACTAGACCATTTGACTGAATACTGGTCATACCAAATCATACTCTCCTTTTGTTATTACCTTTATCATTTTACGCATGACTAATTAGATCATGAATCATATCGTTCCCTTGATTATACCATTCGTTGTTTTATTCATATCAATTAAAAATTTGGTTTCTTGATTATTCTCATAGTCGTGCCAAATCGTGCTTTTTAAAATTTTAAAGACAAATATTTTTAAGGTGGGTAGAATTGTAAACCCACATCCTGCTTTCAAAAGTCTTATTTTTTTTATTTTAATAAATTTTAGTTAGAAAATAGATTATTTCTAACCACTATCGAATGTATTTTGATGACAACATAACTTTTGTCAAACTATTTTGGATTAGAATTGATAAAATATCTTTTTTAATTATTTGCTAATACTAATTATCAATTAAATATTATGTTATGTTATAATTAGTTTGATTCAGTCTTGGGCTAACAAAGATATGTACTGTTTAAATAATATATACCATATTTTCCAAGCCATTTGATAAACATATTATTCATTTAAGTTATTATTGTATTTATTTAGATTCGATCAAATGCATTTTTTAATATTTTAATAAAACCTTGAATTATTTTTTAAATCATTAGGATTGATTTTGATTTGATAAATCCAATATTTATTAGAAAGATTTGATCATCCTAGTCCTTCAATTCGAGAAGGAATCATTCTAAGGTGGGTAGGTCGTAAGCCCACTTCCGTTTTCTTACATTCTCTAGTTAGTTTAATTATTTCCAAATCGAAAATAATTTTTATTGTATTTCTATTTAGATATTTTGAAAAAAGGGGGTGAGAGAGATTTGCAAAATTTTAGAAGAGATTTTATCCCAGGATTATTTGAATTATATTTTATCAAGAGTTATTAAATTCAAATTATTACTATATTATTTTAAAAGATATTGTATTTGTGGAAAAAATAAGCTATAAGTATCTGAATTGTTCTTAACAATATTTTGACAATTGATTTTAGTACAAAGATTATTAAATTAAAAGGTATTATTTTAGAAAAATTTTATGAAAGATTTGGGGCATGATTGGGTCAAATCCCTATATTTCCTTTTCTGGAGTTTCAGAAATTTTTATTCATTTATTTATCCACATATTTTATTGTCAGGGTTGAAGGCAGAAATCGTCAATACATTTTTTATGATTATTATTCCTTAGCAAACTTGTTTCGAAATTGAAGATGAGGGCATTTTAGAGCTTTAAACCTTTTTCTTCTTATTTCATTTTGATCAATTTCCTTTAACATAAATTTCTACTATCTTTCACCAATCTACCAAGTCGGCCTATCCTAGTGATCCTTAAATTCGAGGACGAATTTATTTTTAAGGTGGATAGATTTGTAGGTCCCTCCCCAAAAATTTAAAATATTTTATTATTATTATTTATTTTATTTGAATGATGATTTTTATATTTTATAAATAAATAATTAGTTAATTATTACGGTAGATGATTTTAGTCATGAATTGGAATTGGAGTACAAGACGACTAGAAATTATGGCACGGATAGTGCAGTGGCGTACTTTGACTAGTGTATTGGCCCTGGTAGGGAAGGCCGAGCCATAGTGATGTCCAAACTAGGAAAACCAGGCTAAGTTACGACTTAACCCCTATAGATTAATTAATTATGTATTAATTAAGATTATGATTTTAGGAGACCAGGTTGTGCAAATTTAGTCCGAACTGGACCCAAACTAAGCTCAAGCCCAAGCAGGCATATAGTGAGACTAAAGACATCCATGTAGACGTACATGTTACATTTATTAATTTTGATTGTCCAAATAGGCATTTCATATATAAAGGATATATATATATATATATATATATATATATATATATATATATATATATATATATATATATATATATATATATATATATATATATATATATATAAAATATTTTATAGTTATTAATTTGATATTCTATTTTTAGAAATAGGATAAACACCATGCTTAGCTACCCTTGTGCAGTTGGCGATATTAGAGTATACCTGCAATTTCAAGTACATCTGGTATTTAATTACTGTATTTTGTTCTCCTGCATTTCGTTAATATTATTGTTAAGAAAAACTGATGTGTATATATACGTATATAATTATTGTTGATTATTTCCTATTTTTGAAAATAAATATATTTTACACCTGTGTACATATTGTTGTAATGACCCTACGCTAGGAATATTTAATATTATAATTTTATATATATATACGTGTATATATATATACGTGTATATATATATATATAGATATATATATATATATATATATATATATATATATATATATATATATATATATACGTGTGTGTATATATTATATATATATATATATATATATATATATATATATATATATATATATATATATATAGGGTGTGTATATATATATGTATATACACAACCACACATATATATATATACATACCCATATAAATATATATATATATATATATATATATATATATATATATATATATATATATATATATATATATATATATATATATATATATATGGGTGTGTATATACATATGCATATAGGTATAACAAATAAGAAATTAAATAAGAATAGGAAAACCAAAGAGGAGAACCCAACAACAACTAATTTCACTTAACCGCATATAGCAAGTAAACCCATATACAATCTCAGCCCAAGCCTGTACAGGACCAAACCCGAGCCCAGGCCGACCCTCTTGCAGCATATATATACGCGAGGGTTCATCGAAACCCTAATTATACACTTCCATACTTCCACCCAGCCATGGCGACGCTGCCCTGACCTCCGCGTGCCGCCGCAAGCCATCGCCACCGGCCGGCCAGGCGTGGGAACCAGCCCGCACGCGATTTTGCGCACAGCCGCAGCAACAAATACAGTCCGCCCGGGGCAAATTTGTCGTATGTTTTCTTCGCACATGCTCGACTAATCGTCGAGCCGTTTCCTCTGGTATGCACCTAACCTAACCCCCTTCATTTCGATTCAATTAGCTCGATTCACTTTGCACTGCACGCATCACAAACCGAGCTCAAAGATTGACAAATACCTGTTGCAAATAGCAAAACAGGACAGTCCCCACCCCTATATTGGAAGGCTAATCGAGGGAAATCCATTGGGAATATTTAGAAAGTAATTAACAACAGTCCTAGACAACCTATAGGACTCCGCAACCCATTTCGCAGAAGTCGATTTCATCGACTACGCGTCGAGAAATCAGATCCCAAAGTATCACTACAAGAAACTAGGGTGTCTTACAACGGTTCAAAAATTATTGCAAAAACAATATAACCCATTGCAAAATTATTCTACAACAGTTATTGGAACCGTTATAAATTGGGCGTTGCAGATTCCTCTTGCAACGGTTTATAGAAGATTTTTGCAAAATTTTTATAAATAGTTGCAAATAACGTATTATGCAACGGATCTCACGTCAATACATAACGGTTACATAGTGTTGACAATAATATATTTGGCAACGATTTACAAACCATTGTAAATATTGAGTAAAGCACGATGGTTGATAACTGTTGCCTAAATATTTCATGCAACGGTTAAAAATTGTTGCGGATAATAAGCAACGGTCAATTAAAAATACTTTTTTTTTTACCTCCAATAGGGCTCGAACTGCCAACCTCCTGGATCATATACCTCCACTCTACCACTAGGTTACAAGCTCATTTGTATATAAATACTTATATATATAATATATATGTACTTATATTATTTTCATCAATTGAAGCTTTTGGATCGATGTTAAATATATTATCTAATAGTTTTGTTAGAGAACAAGGAACCAATTAATATGAGTAATTCTAATGATTAAATCCCTGTTTTGTATAAATAAAATTTAAATTGGACATTGAATTTGCAACGACTATAAACAAACTGTTGCAAGATCAATATTTTATAATAGTTGTTTATTCTTTTGACAATGGTTATCATAAACGTTGTTATTAAACAAAAATTGCAACTGGTAGTACAAATCGTTGCACAATTATTACAAATAATAAGTCCACTTACAACGGTTGCAAAAATTGTTGCAAAACCGTTGCTAACAATGAGCCTTTTTATAAGGCTTTATGTAATCGTTGCAAAATATTAATAAATTTGTAACAAATACTTAAAATCCTTGCATAACCGTTGCCCATTCAACTTGCTTTGACAACACTTTCATAAAATTGTTGCTTGACCGTTGTAAAAAAGAAAAACGTTTAGCAAGTGTTTACGAACCGTTGTAAAAAATGTATTAGGCAATGGTTAATCTATAACCATTGCAAATATATTTAATTTGGAAATGATTGGTTCAACCATTACTTAACTGTTGCAAATTATAGTTCCAGCAACATTCATAAAAGTGTTGCACTAAAACTGTTGTAAAATAGGGGTATTTTTTGTAGTGTATATCGAAAAAACTGTTTTAAAAAACAATAAAATCCTTCGATACGACGTGCGTCCCGCCAATCCGGGTGACGTGGTCGCTAACCAAAAGGTGCGTATCGGCTTCGTGGACGTGTGGACTTTGACGGAATTCAAATTGGTTGCTTGTGCGCGATGAATTTGATGCGTATCCGTCGATATTCACCGTATCGGCCTCTGTACAAGTTTTCCAATTACATTGTGCACGTTCATCAGATCGAGACGAAACTTCCGCCAACAGGACCGTATCATTTTTTTGGTCCTGCATGCCAAGTTTGGTCCAATTCTGAGACAGTTGATCAGATCACCGTTTTGCGGGCCCCCACGGTCCGACTCAACGGACGATTTTGTGCACGGCCCGTCGGAATCCAACTTTGGACATAGGTTGGATTCGTATAAAAAAACTGGACCTGTTGACATATAGTTTGACGACTTTAGAGACCATTAACTCTGGCACGCTTTTCGGTGCAAAGCGGGCCCAACGGTGGACACCGTTTTGACCCAAAATTACTATTTTGCCCCTGTGTCCAGAATTGGACTTAAGGACAGGAAATTCTAGCTAATTTGACTATTTTGAGAACGTTGGTAATATCTATTTTAGCATCCGGAGACTTTTTGCATGTGTTTACTTTAGTGAATCATCTGAGTGGTTGTACTATCGGTTTCACCAGCAAAGGATCTCAGGCAAGTACACTTTCTGATTGCTTTTCGATTCATAGTAGTCTATACATTTTATGTTTATACATATGTCTTACTGCTTGTTGACACGCTCGTCACACGGGGTAGTCGGAAGGGGAAATATCTTAGTAGACATGTGGACTACCCAGAGCTATCTCCCGTGTCTTTTGTGGAGAATATCAGCTACACACGACACGTACAGGGTGCCGAATTTACCCCCTAGCCGTTCACATGTCAAAACGGATATTTCAAATCACATAGATAGTTATATTTTATTTATTTTTCTTGTCTCCTCCACCACTTGCCATGTCATCAGTACTATCTAGTTTTTATCTCTCATATGTTATTTTTATATCTTGTTAATTTTATTGTATTCTCGCATTGTCGTCGGTTTGTGTGCATGTTCCATTCCTGACTGGAAACTAATATTTTTCAGGTTTAGCCGCGATCACTCTCAGCACTGGAAAGACATGGATATGCTGAGGTCAACCTAGATAGTTGGATTAGCTGTCTTTTCTATTTTGTGAGACATTGTATTTTTTAACAAATATAAATCTTGTAATAATTTGTAGAATTGATTTAATAATGTGAATGAGCAATAAATGTATATTTTATGATTTTTAGTATATTGGCCGTGACAGCGTTCTACCGCCGACTCTGCGGCGTAGGCTGGCTTGGACACGTCTCGTATCCGAAAAGCGGGTGCGGATCATGACAAGATTTATTTTGTTGTATTTGAGATTGACATTGAGACCTCGACAACATACTACCGCCGATGCTACGGTGGAGGCTGGACTTGGCTACGTACTCGAATTCCGAAAAGTGGGTGCGGTTTGTGACAATTCTATAGAAGTTGAAGTCAAGAAGCTCATCGCCTATGGATTTGTTAAAGAGGAACAACATCCCGACTGGGTGGCTAATGTCATCCCGATTATGAAGAAAACAAGAAAAGTTCAAGTCTGCATCGACTAAAGAGACCTCAACGCAGCTTATCCCAAAGACGAGTTTCCTCTTTCGATCACTGATGTCATGATCGACAACACCTGCGGGTTCGAATAAATGTCTTTCATGGATGGATTCTCTGGTTATAATCAGATCAGGATGAATCCTGAAGACGAAAAACATATGTCCTTTTGCACCCCTCTGGGAGTTTACTGCTGCACAGTCATGTCGTTCGGTCTTAAGAACGTTGTTGCCACCTACCAGCTGGCTATGAGCACTATTTTTTTGAACATTTACGAAAAATAGTCGAATGCTATATCGACAATTTTACTGTCAAGAGTCATTTAAAGAATGATCACATCCAAGACCTGAAGACTATCTTCGATCTAATACGTCAACATCAACTCAAGATGAATCCCACCAAGTCATTCTTGGGTGTCGCTAGTGGCAAATTTCTCGAATTCGTTATTACCTTTAAGGGTATACCCGTTGACCCCGATAAAATCAAAGCCATTCAAGAGATGCGTCCTCCACGCAACCTAAAAGTGCTATGAAGATTTCAAGGAAGACTTGCCCATATAAGGAGATTCATCTCAAATCTCTCAAGATGCTGCAGACCGTTCACTCAATTGATGAAGAAAGATGTATCTTTCATTTGGATTGATGAATGCCAGCAAGCATTTGAAGATATCAAATAGTACTTAATGAGATCTCAAGTTTTGGTTCCTATAATCACAGGAATACCCTTTCTGATGTACATTCGAGCAATGAATCATTCTTTCAGTGCCCTCCGAGCCCAGAAGAACAACGAAGGTCATGACCAAGCAATCTACTATCTCAGCCACACAATGATTGGTGCTGAACACCGATACAGTCCAGTAGAAAAAAATACTTAACCTTAATGCTCGCCGTCCAAAAGACTCTTCATTACATCACGGACCAAACCATCCATGTCATCTCCAGAGCCAGTCCTCTGGGAGTACTGATGAAAAAGCCTAGTATACTCAATTCTAGACTTGCTACATAGGCGATGCTGCTAGCTCAGCATGATATGGTCTACCGTGAAAGTCTGTCAAGGGTCAAGCCTTAGCTAACTTCTTAGCTGCGCATCCAATCCTTGAAACATCGAAACTCTATGACAAATTTTTTGATAAAACCTTAGAGTCTAACACGACTTCAGAAAAGATACTTGCTTGGCGTCTATTCTTTGATGGTGCATCTAGAATCGGATCAAACGATATCATCATTACTGGAGTAGGAATTGTCCTCGTATCTCCAGAAGGGTTATCTATTCAAAGTGCATATTCTTTGGACGAGCCATGTTCTAACAATGTTGCTGAATACAATGCTTTGATCATTAGTCTCCAGTTAGCTAAACAGCTGGATATCGATTATCTCGAAGTTTATAGAGACTCTAAACTGATCGTCAATCAAGTTAGAGGTACGTATGAGGTTCGACACCAAGATCTCATCCCTACCAAGAAGCAGCAATTAAACTTGCTATATCATTCAAAGGTTTCCTTATCGAACATGTACGCCGAGCGTGCAATATGGAAGCCGATGCACTTGCTAATCTAGCAGCAGTACCAGTGTGAAAAGGCAACAATTAATTGTTATCGCCAACCGAGAATTATTCTGTGTCGAGAATAATTTGAATATTGAATTCAATAATGCGGTCCAGATTTGTACCACCAGTAAAGATTGGAGGACTCCCTTCATCGACTTCGTAGTATATGACATCTTGCTAGAAGATCCTAAAGAAGCAACGATAATTCATCGTAGATCACTCCGATTCTATTATAATCACTCGTCTAAGACACTCTACCGTCGATCTTTTGACGGCATGCTCCTGCGTTGCCTCGCAGGTGATAAAATAAAACAGATATTACGTGAAGCTTACGATGGTGTTTGTGGTACACATCAGCCTGGTCCTAAGCTACAAGACCGAATTAGACGCATGGGAAGCTATTGGCCCACTATGGTGGCAGACGCAATTGAATATGCAAGAAAATGAAGAGCATGTCAAATCCATGCAGATTTTATCTACTAACAGTCAGAATTCTTACATCCAACTACAGCATCGTGGCCCTTCGAAGCTTGGGACATGGATGTCATTGGCCCTATTAATCCATCATCATCTCGAGGACATCAGATCATTCTGGCCATAACCAACTATTTCTCAAAATGGACAGAAGCTATTCCCCTTGCTGAAGTAGAGACAAGTAGTGTCATCAATTTTATCAAGCATCATGTGATTTATCAATTCGGAGTTCTTCGAAGAATCATTCATGACAATGGTTTTCAGTTTATAAGTCAAGCATTCACTCGATTCTGGAATAACACTCGAATCAACAACACTGCATCTACAGCTTATATTCTTGTAGCCAACGGTTTAGTAGAAGCATTCAATAAGATAATCATCAAGCTTCTCAAGAAGTTTATTTCTGCCAATAAATGCAATTGGAGCGAAAATCTTAGAGAATGCACATGGACGTTGTTGATCCAAACTGGATCACAGTCAACCAAATATTGAAAAATTGACAATATGATACTTGTCATAATTCAATATGACACATCAAGACAGAACTCAATGCAAAACGGACGTCGTCTCTCTCCTATAGTGTACTCGTTTTCAGAGTCTGTACTATTTTTTATTTATTGAGTCTAGCAAAATGTAAACTGAGTAGCACTGGATATTCTTGGGTTAAACCTTGTCCCCAAACATACCCAAATCTCCACTAAGCCAAACTTAGCCCACAAAGCCCATCTGAACTCTCTGTCAGCAAGGAGACAGAGTTCGGGCCGAACTCCGTACCCTAATTTTTGGGACCCTAATTTTTAGGGCTTGCTGTTTGCAAGTTGTCCAACGGCCATATTATTGAATCTTTGGGACAGAGTTTTGGCCGAACTCTGTCCTCCTGGAGTAGTATAAATAACCCATCATTTCTATCATTTTCAATCATCCAATTATCTTTTTCTCGCTTCTCTATAAGCCTCATACAAGCCTTAACCTTCTCATCTACTATCCACAAGCTTCCTAAGCCTAAAAGTGTTCAGTGCTATTTATTTAGAAGTTTGTGCAAGAGTCAAGAAAGTTACTTGGAAAATTTTAAGCTTCGCTGCAGCGATCTTTGTAAGAAGTTGACGTGCTCTTCTGAAAAAAGGCCCGGGGTGTAACTACTATTTCACAAATAGTGGATTTAATCCTGAGCTAGAGTTCTCAGGTCTGGACTAGTCCTCCACGAGGGAAACCAGGTTAAAAATCTGCTGTGTTTGCGTATGCACTTTTGATCTTTCTATTTTCGCATTTACTACTCTGATTATTTACTGTTGGTGAAAAGAGTAAATTTTTATTTGGCCATTATCGTTATAAACTCTATTCACCCTTTCTAGATTTGCCTATCTGTTCTTCAATTGGTATCAGAGCTCTGTTCTCTTAACAAGGACTAACATCCTAGAGCTGATCCATGGCAACCACACAACCTATGTTTTCCAACCATGGTGAGGGACAGTCCACTCATAGGCCACCCCTATTTGATGGAACCAACTACACCTATGGGAAAACTAGGATGAGTTTTATCTCAAGTCTCTAGACTTTGACCTGTGGACCATTGTCACTGATGGTTACAAAGCTCGCTAGAATAGTTGTCGAGGGAGATCTTATCGAAAAATCCATCGACAAGTATTCTGATGACGAAAAGAAATATGCGAGTCTAAATGCTAGAGCTATTAATGCTCTTTTCTGTGCAATAGATATGACTAAATTTAACAGGGTCTCGACATGCACCACCTCGCACGAAGTATGGAAGCTTCTGGAAGTGACACATGAAGGAACCACTCAAGTCAAGGAATCTAAGATCAGTCGTCTGACTCAAGAATATGAGGCATTCAAGATGAAGCTGAATGAGATGATCACTCAAATGTTCACAAGGTTCCTTGATATCATCAATCCTCTGTCATCTCTTGGCAAAGAATACTCCAATCATGAGAAGATCAGTAAGTTACTCAGGGGGCTACCGAAGATCTGGAACCCTAAGGTAACAACAATTATAGAAGGCAATGATCTCACCAAAATGTCTATGGAAACTTTGATGGGAAAGCTGATGACCCACGAGCTCGACCTCAAAGACTTCAACGAACCAGCTCCAAAGGCAAAAGAGATTGCCCTAAAAGCTCATCGTCGAAGGGTTGCTCCTGAAGAGACTGACGACGACAATTTAGAAGGTGATGATCAAGCTCTTCTAGTCCGTAACTTTAAGAAGTTCCTTCGCTTCAACCGAAGGAAGAAAGACCAACAAGGAGACGACGAGGAAGAACCTACCTACTTCGGATGCAAGAAGACTGGACATGTCAGAAAAGACTGTCCGACTGCAAAAAAAAGAAGCAAGTACGAGAAGCCTTACAAGAAGTTATCCTCGTGAAAGTATGCCAATACTAGCATCCGGCATGAAAGCGAAGCTAGTGACTCTGAAGACGAAGATGACTCTCCTCAAGACACGGCTAACGTCTGTCTAATGGCAACCTCTAATAAGGTAACCAGTGATCCTCTCAATGACTTCACTTTTGATGAACTGGGTAATACGTTAAATGATTTATTAAATGATCATAAGAAAGTACTTGGCAAGTACAAGCATGCTACTGACAAGATTAAAGCACACAAAGTAGAAATTCATAAACTTTCTTGTCTTCTTGATAATGTTAAAATCACTACACCCACGGAAGTCACTAATGAGGTATCCAAGCTTACATTAAGCTTACATGATGCCGAAACACTTATTAAGAAGCAGACACGTGAGATCTCAGCACTCAACAAAGAGCTTGCTGAAGAAAAGAACAAACACAAGATCTTTATTGCTAAGATTGATGGTCAGAATGCAAAGTGTAATGAACTGAATGCTGTCTCTAAGAAATTAGAGATTAGATTAGGGAAACATTTTGCTCAACCTCAAACCCAATTTCACTGTCACAAAACACACACAATACACCAGACCACTCATAATAGTAAAACACGTCATCCATATGCAACACGTAACAATGCTTATATGTACACGTACTTCCATACAGCACATAAACCATATACACGTAGACATCATTCTCAACATAGTCATAACTATTATCCTGCTGCTACACATAGTCACTATCCTACTGTTTCACATAACTATCACTATACTGCATATAGACATCACTATCAACCTGCTCCTAACACAAATAGGCATGCCACTTGCACATACTGTGGATTACATGGTCATATCTCACCACAGTGTAGAATTAGGAAATTAGTTGATATTAATCTATATGTATGGGTACAGAAGACTAATATTTCAGGACCCACAAGAACTTGGGTACCAAAGGTCACATCTACTCGTGATGTAGGTGGACCTTCCTTCTTCAAGTAAAAGCAAGTAGATTCTCGATAGTGGGTGCTCGCGACATATGACTGGAGACGCAAATCTTTTTGCATCACTATCGATGAAGAGAGAAGGAAATGTATCCTTCGATAATAATTTAAAGGGCTACATCATAGGTAACGGTACTATTAGTTATCCTCCTTCTCCTGTAATAAAGGATGTCTGCTTAGTGACTGAGTTAAAGCATAACCTGCTCAGCATAAGTCATCTTGCTGATCATGGATATGATATTAACTTTGAAAAGAATAAATGCTACATTTATGATAGGTCAACTGGAGACATTACTTTTGAAGGGATAAGAGAAGAAAACATTTATATTTTCTATCTATCTAGAAATACTAACAGTGCAGGAAGATGCCTCTACGCCCACAAGGATAAAAGACTTTTGTGGCACCAGCGTCTTGGTCATGCCAATATGGATACTATATCCAGGCTATCGACAAAGAAGCTAGTAAGAAGTCTGTCCGATATTATATTCAAGAAGGACACGGTATGTGCCGAATGTGAACTGAATAAGGCAACCAAATCTTCATTTAAATCCATAAACACTGTAAATACTACTAGACCCTTGCAATTACTGCACATGGACTTATTTGGTCCCAATAGAGTTGCCAGTCTTGGTGGAAAACTCTATGCTTTTTTTATTGTAGATAATTTTTCAAGATTTACTTGGTTTTCTTCCTTACAAACAAAAGCGATACTATTTCAGTTTTCAAAATCTTTGCCAAAAAGGTCCAAAATAAAAAAGGCTACATGATTACTCGAATCCGAAGTGATCATGGAGGCAAATTCGAAAATTCTGAATTTAAAATATTTTACAAAACAAATGGTTTTGATCATGAGTTTTCTTTTCCTAGAACTCCTCAACAAAATGGTATTGTGGTACGAAAGAATAGGACTCTTGGCGACATGGCTAGAGTCATGTTGAATAAATTTTCACTTCTGAAATATTTTTGGACAGAAGCTGTCAGTACAGCTTACCATGTTTTAAATAGGGTGCTTATTCAACCTATTTCGAAGAAAACACCTTATGAGCTTTGGTTTGGTAGGACTCCTAATGTCTCTTATTTTAGAGTGTTCGGTTGTCATTATTTTATCCTAAATACCATAGACAACTTAGGCAAGTTTGATGCCAAAGCTGACGATGGTATTTTTCTTGGCTATGCTGCCAAGAGTAAGGGATATAGAGTGTTCAACAAACGCACAATAATTGCAGAAGAATATACTAATGTGAATTTTGATGAATAAAATAGTACAGCGACTATCCTCGACGATGATGATGAACCATCAACCTCTACGCTGATGAATACAACCCCTGAAACCAATTCTCTGGAGGACTTACCGAAGAAGTTCGAGTTCAAGCCGCCACACCTAGAAAACTTGGTAATAGGTGAGGTATCACGGGGAGTAAGTACTCAATCATCTTTAAGAGATTCTATTGCTAGCACTGCTTTCATTTCACAAATTGAGCCTAAAAATGTTTTAGAAGCTTTTAATGATGAATTTTGGATTTTTGCTATGCAAGAAGAACTCAACCAATTCGAAAGAAGCTAGGTCTGGGAACTTATTCCTAAACTAGCTAACTATTCGATTATTGGTACTAAATGGGTTTTTTGTAATAAAGTAAATGAAGATGGTTCAGTCACTCGCAACAAAGCTCGTCTAGTAGCTCAAGGATACAACCAAGAGGAAGGTATCGACTACGATAAGACATATGCTCCAGTTGCAAGACTTGAATCCATTCGGATGCTTTGTGCCTTTGCAAATTTTCAAAATTTTAAACTTTTTCAAATGGATGTGAAAAGTACTTTTCTGAATGGTTTTATTAAAGAGGAAGTCTTTGTAAAACAACCCCCTGGTTTTAAAAATCATAAATTTTCCAACCACGTTTTCAAGCTCAAGAAAGTGCTCTATGGCCTCAAACAAGCCCCTAGATAAAGGTTTTTCAAAAGGGAAAATTAACACTACACTTTTTATTAAAACTTTTAAAGACACTATTCTTTTAGTTCAAATTTATGTTGATGATATCATATTTGGGTCTACTAATGTCAATCTATGTCAAGATTTTGCTAAGTGTATACAGAACGAATTTGAGATAAACATGATGGGGGAGCTCAACTACTTCCTTGGATTGCAAGTCAAACAAACTTCACAAGGAACATTCATCAGCCAGTCAAAATACACAAAGGATATGCTGAAGAAGGTTGATCTTGTCAACGTCAAACCAATCAGCACTCCTATGGCTACTACAACCAAGCTGGAACCTGATGAAAGCGACAAACCTGGTGACCAACGTAAGTATCGAGGTATGATTGGTAGTCTACTTTACCTAACTGCTAGTCATCCCGATATCATGTTTAGTATTTGTCTGTGTGCTCGCTATCAAGCTAGTCCTAAGGAATCACACATATCCAGCGTTAAGCGTATCTTTCGATATCTTAAAGGTACTGTTATAGTGGGTTTGTGGTATCCCAAATCCACATCCTTTAAACTTATCGGTTATTCGGATGCTAATTTTTTAGGATGCAAAGTCGACCGTAAGAGTACGAGCGGCATGTGTCATTTATTAGGCAAGGCTCTAGTCTCATGGTTTAGCAAGAAGCAGAATTCTGTCGCACTATCAACAACAGAAGCTAAAAATATTGCAGCTGGTCGTTGTGCACAAATTCTGTGGATGAAGTAAACCCTTGCAGACTATAACCTATCATTTATGCACATTCCTATTTTCTGTGATAACGCTAGTGCTATTAGTCTGACTAAGAACCCAGTATGTCACTCATGCACGAAACATATTGAGATTCGTCACCATGTTCTGCGTGATCATCAACAACACGGCACCATTAACTTAGAATTTATCGACACAGATCATCAGCTAGCAGATTTTTTACCAAACCATTAGCCGAAGAGCGCTTCAACATTCTTTATCGTGAATTAGGAATTTTGGATGAATCGGTTATTAAATAAATTGGCCTACATAAATAACGATTATGACATACATCTTTATGGTGACTTTGCTATGGGTACAAGCCGAAAGGGTCCTTCTGATAACGAGGCATAAAAGCCTAAGCGACACGGTGCACTAGTCTTCGGACTACCGCTAGCTGGGATTAGGCCCGTACAGCTCCCCGATGGCAGTTTTATCGTAATGGTCGTTGTCATAAATTCTTGTTTATTATATGGATTAGTTACATTTATAATTTATTTAATTTAAAACTTTCTAAATTCTATTCTATTTTATTAAAAATCTGCTTTTCAAACTTTCAAATTTTATTCTTTTTGAACAAACACATAGTAATTTTTTCAACTATCATATGTTCTGTGCCCATGGAGGCAGAGTTCGGGACGAACTCTGTGTCCCTGGTCATAGAACCTTCTCTGATGCTCAGCCATCCATTGATTATAATCCAACGGCTGTAATTTAAGCCGACCTGCTGCCCTATTCTTCTATAAACCCAACCAAACCTCTCTTTCCTTCTTATTTACCACCTCTAAACTCTTTTTACCCTAATTTTTTTCCAAACCCTAACCATAGTTCTCTCACCTCTTGGATATTTCACTCTCAAAATTCAAGGAGCTTAGATTTGGGGCTATCCTCTTCTATATTCTACTACTCTTTTGAGGTATACTCTCTTACTTTCTCCATCTCAAATTTCAAATTCTTCTCATTATCAATGGCACCTAGATTGTTCAATAGGGGAAAGAGGGCTAGAACCGAGGGTGCATCCTCATCCAACCCTCCTCCTCAAGATATTTAACCCATTCATCCACTTTTTAATCCACCACCACCTCATGACCCCAACACATTCAATAAATTTTTTTTGTTTCATTGGAGGCTTCCAATGAATGGTTCAGTGACTTTCGTTCAAGGAGTGTGTATGTGGGTCATCGTATCAATTTCATAATATTTTCTAGATATGACTCATTGTTCCATGATCTTTGTCTAGATGAGTTAGTTTCTACATCATCTTTTATATATTTGAATGCTGTCCAAATATTTTACTATAATCTCACTTTTGACGACACACGAATGTATTCTCGTGTCGCCGGAATCGATATCACTTTTGATGATTTTGAACTTGCGGAATATCTCGAGATCCCGGAACCCAATTCTTGGAAAAAACTTGTCGATGCACGCAAGTTTCAATTTCCCGATGGATCGTCCCTTGAAAGTTTCAAGGATGATTTGTGTACTCCCAACACTCGTCCACGCAATTTACTTGCTAAATTTCTTAACCCATATTTCTATGAACTTTATCGTATAATTTTCTCCACGATCTTGCCCAAAGCAGGATCGACTGATGAAGTATCTTATTTTGAGATCTCTGCACTTTATCATCTTCACTTCCATGTCCCTTTTAACTTTCCACACACTATGATGTACTGGATGATTAGTGCATGGAAGAAACCTCGATCATTGGTCTATGCCCTATATTTGCTAATGATTTTTTGTGCGTTCAATGTTCCTCTTGATGAATGCCAGTTCCTTCCATCCCCTGCCTAGGTGTTGAGTCTCATGCTGAGTCAGAGCATTCCGAGTCTGATGTTCAGGCTGATCCACCTGCTCTTGGCCAACCTGCGCCCAAGCCACCTGCTACTCTCGAGTCCATTTAGACCAGGCTGTGCGATTGCTTCATGTTGGAAGACGACCGCTGGACCCAGCAAGATTATCATACCACTTTGCAGATGAGTGCCATCAGTAACTCATTACATGACATCCGGTACACCATGTCTCGGTATTCCACTATGCCCCTTCCTATATGGAGCGGGATCTATCTCACGTCGGTTACCGTATCGACGACCCCTAGGTCTTGCGATATCTGGATCGGGATGCAGCTTTTATGGATCCTCGTCATTCTGATATTGATCCATCTGACACCGCTGGACCATCTAGTGCTCCATAATGGATATGGTTTTGTACCTGCTGCTGCTACTGCTGATGATCTTCTTTAGTTTTATCCTTTATAGACTTTCGGTTATGTAGTTTCATTTTATTGTACGAGTAAATTTAGTTTATGTGAATCTTTAGATTTTCTCTGCGGTTATTATATTCTCTTTTGACATACAAATTATGAGCTTGCCAGTTAATCATTTATACAGTCTTCTACCCGTCTTTTTGGTGTTTATTTTTGATAAATGCCAAAAGGGGGAGATCTATTTGATATTTATATCTCTATCATATTTGTGTGATATCTGTGTTTTGGAGGAGCTAATGTATATCAGGATAAGGCACATTGATTTACGGGGAAGCTATGTTTATGGGGGAGCTACTATTAGGAGGGAGCTACTGCATTCTATGCTTGTCTACCCCTTTCAACTTGTGTCCAGGTATGAACATTGAATATATAAATATCATTTTTGTCAATTATTAATATGGAGGAGATTGTTGATCCAAACTGGATCACAGTCAACCAAATATTAATAAATTGACAATATGATACTTGTCATAATTCAATACGACACATCAAGACAGAACTCAGTACAAAACGGACGTCGTCTCTCTCCTACAGTGTACTCATTTTTAGAGTTTGTACTATTTTTTATTTATTGAGTCTAGCAAAATGTAAACTGAGTAGCACTGGATATTCTTGGGTTAAACCTTATCCCCAAACAAATCAAAAGCTCCACTAAGCCAAACTTAGCCCACAAAGCCCATCTGAATTCTCTGTCAGCAAGAAGACAGAGTTCGGGCCGAACTCTGCCCCACACAGAGTTCAGGTCGAACTTTGCCCCCGATTTTCTGGACCCTAATTTTTAGGGCTTGTTGTTTGCAGTTGTCCAATAGCCATGAATCTTTGGGACAGAGCTCTGGACGAACTCTGTCCTCCTGGACTAGTATAAATAACCCATCATTTCCTCTATTTTAAATCATCCAATTATCTTTTTCTCTCTTCTCTATAAGCCTTATGCAAGCCTTAACCTTCTCATCTACTAGCCACAAGCTTCCTAAGCCTAAAAGTGCTCAGTGCTATTCAGTTAGAAGTTTGTGCAATCGTCAAGAAAGTCGCTTGAAAAATTCCAAGCTTCGCCACAACGATCGTTGTAAAAAGTTGACGTGCTCTTCTGATGAAAAGGGACATGATGTGACTACTATTTCACAAATAGTGGATTTAATCCTGAGCTAGAGTTCTCAGGCCTGGACTAGTCCTCCACGAGGGAAACTGGGTTAAAATCTGCTGTGTTTGCGTATGCTCTCTTGATCTTTCTATTTCCGCATTTACTACTCTGAGTATTTACTGTTGGTGAAAAGAGTTAATTTTTATTTGGCCATTATCATTATAAACTCTATTTACCCCCTCTAGAGTTGCCTATCTGTTCTTCAGACGTATCATATTACTGTACGTACCTCGACTGGTTGTACACCTTTTTCTCTAGTATACGGATGTGAAGCAGTTTTATCGTTGAAGATTCAAATTCCATCCTTGACGATAGCCATCGCCAATGAATTAACAGTGGAAAATAATGATCCCCTTCGACTTTAAGAATGTGAAGCGCTCGAAGAGAAATAGTTGCTAGCTCAATAGTACATTGAGCTATATCAGGCCCCTAACTCCAAAACTTTCAATAGTAAAGTCAAAGTACGGACTTTTTAAAAAGGCGAACTAGTTCTTGCCGTCAGACATACTATGACTATGACGCACATAAGTAAAGGCAAGTTCGAGCCAAAGTGGGAGGGTCCTTACGTAATAAGCAGAGTCTTCTCTAACGGGACTTACCAGCTGACCGGGATGGATGGTCGAATAGCTATGATGTCTATCAATGGCAAATTTCTGAAGAAATATCGTTTTTGAAAGTATGTATTATATTTTCTAGCAAAATATTGTACATATACAATTTCTTCTAATTATTATCTTTTATTCACTCTTTTGTGAATAAACCTACAGATAATAAGTCCTCAAAAAATCTCCAGTGGAGTCTAACCCAAATTTTATGGTACATCCACAAAAGATTAACCCATAACATCCACTACAACATGTCATCACAACGTCGCCTTTTGAAACCCAGCTATTTTTATTCTTGAGCCCTAGTTGGTTTAAGGATAATCAACAGATATACGAATTCACGTCCACACTACCTCTGAATTCTATTGTCTGTATCAATAACTTGTCACGTCCACATTACCTTTGATAACATCGTCCCAAAAATAATATCACATCAAGTTATATCATGTCACGTCCAGGACCTCTGAACAGATATAATTAGTGATGCTATTTTCAAGAAATATGTTACGTCCAGCACCTAATGAATGTATTTCTACGCTTCTATCTACTGCTTGTGTTTCAACATATACATAAAGTAATAGAATCATAAAACAACAATTTTATTATTTCATTGCAATCTCAAGAACATAAACTATTATATTGTTTAAAAATGTGATAAAAATTGTTCAAAAAGATCATTCATTTTTCATTAAGAAGGCAGAGTATTGAGATCAAGAATCGTCCTCTTTAAAGCTTCGACGCGCTCCACTTGAGTAGTAAGAACCCTTTCTCGTTAAATTCCTCCTGAATTTTGGCATTAGTGGTTGCATCGATTAGATATGGTCTTCCATCTCTACATTGCGGGTGCGGATAAGATCATCTCTTTGACGGTTCAGTTCATCCAGACGGCTTAAGGCGAATTGACGCAGCTCGATAATTTCTTCTTGGCATTTTTTATCCTCCACAACTGATGCACGAACTCGGGCCAATTCGGCTTCTAGCTCTTGAATCCGAGCTTGACTTTCAGATATTTCCTTCCCCGATCTGCCTCTTCAGTTTTATAAAGATTGATAGAGGAGGTGACCTCAGCTATACTAGACTCTATTTCTCCAGATTGGACGGTAAATGCGGCTATAGTTTTATCAAGCACGGCTCGTTGCTCTTCATGTTCTCCAGCTATGGCTTCGCATTCGACATCCACCTGCCTGTTGATGTTCCCCCGGATTAGATCTTGGTAAGATTGGATGGGACCCCTGAGTTCTGACAAGATCTGCTCTAAGGTATTTGTCCTTTCAGCGTCGCCAAGGTTGCATATGGTGTCAATTGGATAAAGAGAAGATGTTCTTACAAAATGGTAAGAGTAATTCTTCTTTATGGCCACCTGTAACAAAGGACGTAGAGGGCTGAAGTAGGCGTCCGTATAAGTATGGATAATGCTGTCCATCACCGCTTGCACACCAGGTGTCGCTGTTGCGGCTGAAATCTCTCCTTCTATAGAAGCCAAAGGAATATTGGCAACCAGTGCAACATCAGCATTTATAAATTTTGGTGCATATGTTCCTGTCACGACTCGTATCCACTTTTCGGGATACGAGTGCATGTCCAAGCCAAGCCTACGTCGCAGTGTCAACGGTAGAACGCTGTCAAGACCATTATGCTCAAAATCACATAGAATAATAACTTTCTGCTCATTCATAATAACTAAATTAAACTTACAATATTCACAAGTTTTACATTTGAAAAAAAACATAAACTCTTACAAATATTAAAAACTGCCAACACATCTAACTTGTCTTCTTTGGTTGACCTCAGCATATACCCATGTTTCCTCCAATGGTCCAAGCATAATATAGCAAGTGATTATCTGAAAAATATTGTTTTCCAGTCAGGAATGGAACGAGTATAATTTATTGAGTACAGTTCCAATATATGATAACGACTATAAAACAGAGGCTAGCCATAAAATATATGATGAAAGAATATACTATAACATGGCAATACAATAAACTAGAGACAGGAAAGTATATGGAATGTATAAAGGGTATAACGAGAAACATAACTATCTAAGTGTGTTGAAGT
Source organism: Iris pallida (assembly GCA_029216955.1). Lineage (NCBI taxonomy): Eukaryota > Viridiplantae > Streptophyta > Magnoliopsida > Asparagales > Iridaceae > Iris > Iris pallida. The sequence goes on from JANAVB010003398.1 coordinate 1,787,784, forward strand.
ACTCCTTTCGATGTGTGATCGGTTGTGACACTATACCACACGGCCTACGAGGTCTACATTATAATAAAATAAAGCACTGTCAACGAGGTCGACTTTGCATGAAATAAAACAATGTCTATGAGGTCTGTAGAAGCATGGAAAAGGACAAGAAAAGTCCATGCGGCTCCAAATAGAGGGAGCCTCATGCGGTTCAGAACTTTATGCGGCTCGAGACTCCCCAACAGCTCCGTGCGGCTTGGGCAAAGACATGCGGCCCACTTCTACTCCCAATTAATTGCTCTGACGACAGCTCTGACGCAATAAATGACAGCTCTGACACAATGAATGACAGCTCTGACATAAAAGCTGGAATGATGATGGCATGCTCCTTGGGAAAAGAAGAAAATCTTTCTGGCAGGATCCGTCAACTCCCAAGCACCCCTATGCGGCTGCTCTCTCCATGCGGCTGCCATCCCTATGCGGCTGTCAATTCTCATGCGGCTGCCATCCCTATGCGGCTGTCAATTCTCATGCGGCTGCCATCCCTATGCGGCTGTAAATTTTCATGCGGCTACCCGCTTCATGCGGCTGCCCGCTTTATGAGGCTGTCCGTTTCATGCGGCTGCCCGCTTCATGCGGCTGCCCGCTTCATGCGGCTGCGTCCTTCATGCGGCTGCTTCTTTCATGCGGCTGCCTACTTTATGTGGTCGCGCCCTTCATGTGGCTGCCCCCTTCATGCGGCTGCCCACTTCATGCGACCGTGCCCTTCATGCGGCTGCCCCCTTCATGCGGCTGCCCGCTTCATGCGGCTGCCTCCTTCATGCGGTCGTCTCCTTCACGAAGCTGCTGCCCCCATGCGGCGATTTCCTTCATGCGGCTAGGACTTGGGAGTCACTCGTATGTGGTTCACTTAGACCATACTCATGCGGCTCTTCCAGACGCCCCGCTCATGACGGTTGAGACACGTGGCGATCCTCATGACAAGTTGAGACACATGGCTGTCTTATCCCCTCAGAGTTATGGCTGCTCGCAAATCCTGACAACCAGATTCAGTGCAATCACCATTATTACTCAAATTAAATCAGATTTGTTGTGATTAAGTAAATGGGACACGTGGCGGAAGATCCGAGCTTGTCATAACAGATTATGAGGATTCATTGCAATCAGCATTAATTGTCCATACAGATTTGGCACAATCAAGAATCAATTGCCCAGATGTAATGCAATCAAGATTAGTGGCCCAGATGATTGGCCGCCGACTTTTCAAGAAGGGAATCAGTGCAAACCCTAGTGATCACACCCCACTCCTATAAATAGCAAGGTGTCATTCCCTTGCGGAAGGATCGGATCGAGAGAAACAAAGACAAAGAATATAGCAAGGTGCCATTTCCTTGCAAAAGAGATCTTCTCCACCCGGCTGGACACACAGAGAAACAAAAAGGTGCGCACAGAAGAGTCTTCCCATCCAGAGAGTATTTCTTCATCAAAGCCAAGGCTACGTCTGATCGTCCAAGGAGTAAGGCAGAGCGGCCGTCGCTTTCCCGAGCCTCTACCGTCACCCCCCAGAATCAAAACTAAACAATCGTACTTAGACTGCTGTACCTAGGTTTTCGTCCCTAGGCTTTCATTGTACGAGCGAGTTTATGTTGTGAAGTAAAAGTCCAGTCCTCCCATATAAATTATTTTGTTTTTTTATAATCAATGGCAAACACGATCGCGACTCTGCTGGGGACTAACTTCTCCACGGCTGAGGAGTTGGTGACGCAATCAGACGCAGCCAAAGTTGGCTCCACTCAACAAATGCTAGTCGTCCGGTTCGACCAGCAGGCATTTAAAGAAATACTCTCCGACGGGAGCGCTGGCCCGGTCCAGCAGTGAGCCCGCACGAAGAAGGCCCGCAAGGAGTGGAGACCCAAATCATTTGCTCCTCTCCAAGCTCTCGAACAAGTACTCTCTGTTGCCCGAGACAGCGGAGAAGTCTCGCGTGCGGCTCCACTTCAGACCACAGACGACTCTGCTGTCCCCAAGTCCGACAGAAAAAAATACTATGATGCTGGACTTACAGGGGCAAAGAGGAACTCTGTACAATCCAAGCCGCATAAGGGCGCCAACCACATGGGGAAAGCTCATGCGGCCGCAACTGTCAACTGCATGGAGAAAACTCATGCGGCCAGAACTGCCAGCCGCATGCAGACAGCCTGCACGGCCATAACTTCTAGTCGCATACAAAAAGTTCATGCGGCCACAAAGGATAGCTGCATGCAGACAGCCTGCACGGCTACACATACCAACCGCATACAGACAACCTGCACAGCCACCGATCCTAGCCGCATACCATCTACTCCATGCGGCTCACGGTCAGTCTTTGACCGCCTCTCGTACGGTCCTGACCATGGAGGCTCTCTGAAGCATATGCCAGACTCTGTTGTGACCAGCTTGGACTTTTTCTACTATGCACTCTCAGGTGCTAGAAGGAAGAAGTCTCGGGCAGCGTGGGCTCGGCGAGCTCAGTCGATTGTCCCAACTTCCGACCACCAGGGCGTCCCGCTGACTATTACTCGGGCCCCTGATGGAAAGTTGTACAGAACTACCCGTATCCAGCCCCCGGCGGCCAACGAACGGGATAGTTATCAAGAATCTCCCAACAAGGATCAGGGGCAAGTACTCGCGCTACCCCCACATCAGGGAGCAGGCGGGAGGCCAATACACTCATGTGCTCATGACTCCCCAGTCCACAAAGCAGATGACTTGCGCAACATGATTCTTCACAAGCGCAAAAAAAGAGACAAAGATTTGACGTACAAAGAGTCCTGTCAAGGACATCAATGCACCCAAGTCATTGTCAACTGCTGCTGTAATAAGGCAGCAGTACAAAAAGACCGGAAGTCCGTCTTCCAAAGGTTGTGACACCCAAGCTCAGAAGACGGGGCGCTTCTCGTCGCCTCTTGCAATTCTGCTCTGAAGATTTCTGGCAGCGGTAGAGGGAAGAAAACAAATGTCTCCAGCCCAAAAATTTCAACCGGCGTAACCAAGAAACTTTTTTCTAAACGGTTGTCTACCACCGTTACAGGAGGAGTTTACTACCCGCTCAAAGACAACATCTGCCACACTTGGAGGCATCGGAGCCAGGAGTAGCACTCCTCCAAACATCCATGACAATCCGGTGTTCCAAGAAGACAATCCAGGGGAAACGGTTCACCCAACAGATGTAGCAGACCCCGACGTCCCCGAGGACGTCCCCAACTCCTAAGACGAGGCAAGCTCTGAAGCTGGGGGTACCACTCTTTCTGAGTCCGAACCATAGAAAAACATTCCCACATACCCGGATGACTTCTCTATACAAGGGTATGACTCAGAGGGCACGTCCTCTACCGTTCCTTCTATCTCTCCTCATATGAGGACGGTGTTCATGACAAACAGCAACCAAGAGGGCCCCAGTGATTGCCAACGCATCGACACTCTGGAGGCCATACTACATGCTTTGGTCAAGTCTGTGGACGAGATCAAAGCGGCCATTCCAACTCTGTAAGGAAGAACGCCGGGCCAAACAAGATTGGGTCCCGCGATCAATGCGGACTCGAACTCAGCTGCACCAAACTCGGGCGATAATCCTCCTGAAATATCGGCTTCTACCACTGCAGACGAGGCCAGGGAGGCAAGAAAAGAGGTCCAGGAGCTCCGGGCCATGTTCCATGCCCAAGAAAACTGTCAAGACCTCAGAATACGACAATCGTATCCCGCTGTGTGGAGAGATGTTCCCTTCCCACCAAAAGATAAACCATTCCACATCAATCCATACGATGGGAAGACATCTGCAAGCAGGTACATTACCTACTTCAAAGTCACAACCGACCATCTGCCTTATGACGACGCCATCCTTACGCGGCTGTTCATCGGAGCATTGGAGGGGGTCGTCTTCGACTGGTACCGCAACTTGTCGGACAATTGCATCCACTTATTCACCGGCTTCAAACGTATGTTCTTGGAGAGGTTCTACGAAGTAGGACAAGACGTGACAATGTCCACCCTCATGGATGTTGTTCAGGGAGAAAAGGAGCTGACAAGAAACTATATCGAGCGGTTTCGCCAAACCGCGATGAAGCTGCCTTCCGGTAACCCTGATTCCTCCTTGATTGAAATTTGCCAAAAGAGACTGCTTCCCACAATCCACCTCTGGATGGGCGAAAGTTAATTCATGGATTGGAAGACGTTCATCATCAGTGCTACTAGCGCAGAAGACAAGGTGAAGAAAGCCCGCCAACTTGGATTGCACATCTCGGAAGGGAAAGACAAGGACAAACGCCCTAACGTCAACAACAACAACGGTGGTAACTCTTCTAGCAACCGAAACAACTAGGGCAAGCAGGCTATGGTGGCCGACACAGCCCCAAAGCCCGAATCAAAGCCAGCAGAAAAGCAGTGGCCTCAGATGACCTACTCCTTCGAGGATGGCCATGTTAAACCCATCTTAGACATGCCCATCCAAGGAGGACGAATTCAGCTCCCTCCTCCCAGGCGTGAGCCTCGTCCTGCAGACTTGGAGAACCCCAAATACTGCCACTATCATCGCTATGTCCACCATGCCACAGATGATTGCTACCAACTGAAGCGATACATCCAGCATCTCATCGATTCTAAACACCTGGCCATTGATTTCGAAGAGGTGACCGTAGCAGCCAATATGGTGTTAGTACAATTCGACAACTTTCCTCCGACAAAGACTCAAGACGGAGTAGTACCTGTCCTCCGAGCAATGATGGAGGTCGCTAACCTTCCACCTCCCCGAGACCAAGCTGCTGGTCTAGTGCCCCTTACCACATCACGAGGGGAGATCATGTGGGTCCATCCGGACTTGGTACCTGAGGTGACTCAGTCTGCACCTCCCTTTACCAGCAAGAAGAAGAATGGAAAAGTCAAATCATGCCACACGATCTCGACAGAGGTCGAGGAAGCTACTGATGTTGTTACCCGCTCCGGTGCACAAACCCAACCTCCATCGGGTAACTCAGATGAGGACCATCAGCCGACAGTCGCTGATGCTCCCAGACCTTCGTAGCCTTCGACGACCGACAAGCCTAGGCCGAAGGAGGCCCGCTTCGATAAACCACTCCGAAAGGAGACGCCTCATGGGCTGGAGAGGCCGTACAACTTTGACATCTTGGCACAATTGGCCAACACACCGGCCAAACTATCGCTATACAAACTCCTGAGACTCTCCAAGGATGTTCGCATCGCACTAAGCAAAGCACTTCAGAATGCCGACGCATATCTAGCTCAGTCCAACCTCACCTGGGAAAGCTCGCATGCAGATCTCTAGGACAGCGCTTGCACAGGGTCAATGCCGAATATTGTCTTCAATCCGCAAGATATGCTCATCAAGACCAACCTGCATGATCGCCCTCTGTACAATACTAGGTACATTGGCGATATCAAGGTAGATCGGATGCATATTGATCCCGGTTCTTCCATAAGCATCATCCCGAAAAGCTTACTACACCATGTGCGCATCCCAATGCATCGCCTGACGCCAACAAGCACCGCCATCAGCAGTTTCAATTCGGACAAGAGCTACCCGATCGGGAAGATTCGTCTAAAGTGCCAAATCGGCGACCTTCAGTCAGAAGTAACCTGTTATGTCATAGATGCGGACACTTCCTACAATATTCTTCTGGGGCGTCCTTGGATATACGATTACATGATCGTGCCCTCCATACTGCACCAGTGCTTCAAGTACGTTGACAAGCACGACTTCGTGAGAACAGAATTTGCCGACATCGATCCCTTCAAAGGGGTCGAATCCTACTACTCAGACTCATGCTTGTATGAGAAGTCAAAGAAGCATCTCGCCGAAGGAGATACTTAAGCTCAAACTGAAGCAGCATCTGGATCAGAAGAACCTCTGACGATCCACCTCCAAGCCCGCAAGCCTGGCATAACTGCGCCCCATACAGCCACTCTGCGTAAGGACGCAATTAGCCTCTCTGCACAGGAGGAACACATGGTAATCCGACTACCAAGGTCTGGCCAAGTGCCAAGACCCACGACAGAGCCACTGACAATCAGGCTGTCTAAAGCTAGCCAGCAACAAGTAGAGGTGCTCAATCCCTCTGTCAAGCCAATGACGATCCGTCTTCCCAGGATGAATCGACCGCCGAGCGCTAAGCCAAGGACTGCTAGCCAGCCAACAACTCCCTGCCTAGCACCGACCACCAAGCTAGGGGTGGCTAGTACACCAACGACTCCACGTTCTGCTCCACCCATGGAGCCCCTGATGATTAAGCTGCCTAAGTCACCCTCTCAGTCCTCATTTACACAGGGGGTAGCTGAAGAAGAGTCAGAACTGGCCAAGTAGGTGGCTGCTTACACTGATGCACCATCCGCAGATGATGTAATCCTATGCTACAGAATACTGCTTAATAAGCTTTGTATAATGTATACTATGGAACACGGTATAGGCACTCACCTACACATGCAGGTGACAAACGTCTACACTGCAAACCCATTTACTCCAGTGGAAGACGCTTATCGCATAGTCGAGGGAGAAGACCATCCAATCATCTTCGGCCGGAAGAATGATCGACAACCCTTCAGGGTAGAAGAAGTTGATCTCGAACCCGACACCGAAAGATTGCCCCTTTATCTGTATAGTCCCCGATCCAAGTACCTTATGCAAAAATAAGGGTATGATCTGGAAACTACACCAGGCTTGAACTACGGCACTGGGCGATTACCCTTACAATCGCCGGTCCCGGTTGGGAAACCACGAGACTACTACAACAAAACCAGATGTGGGCTAGGTTATGTTATACCGGCAACAACCCCTGAAAGCTCAAACGAGGAATGCGACTGGCATTCACACTCAGCCGGATCACCCACTTCTGATTCAGATGTCAGCATCGGGGACATGCTCAGGCAAGTCTGGTCCGTCAATATGGTATTTGTCGACGCCTACGAAGAAGATGAAGACATTCCCGAACTTCTTGTGCTAGAGCCATGGGCACAACAACTAGATGCGCAGTGGAAGAAGTGATTCGAACAAAGAGAGCCTTCCACCGAGGATGAGGTTGTACAAGTCGATCTCGGTGATGAGTCCTCTCCAAAGCCCATCTTCGTCAGCAAGAATCTGATAGACGAAGAGCGAGAATCACTACTACAACTCGTAAGAGAATACATCGACGTGTTCGTGTGGAGCTACGAAGATATGCCAGGACTAAACCCCGAGATTGCACTTCACAAACTCAACATTCGTCCGGACGCAAGACCAGTCAAACAACAGCAGCGACGATTTCGTCCCGACGTCATGAATGCCATTGAAGCTGAGGTCAACAAACTGATAGCCAGCGGCTTCATCCGTGAGGAACAATATCCTGACTGGGTCGCCAACATAGTACCGGTCCTCAAGAAAAGTAGAAAGATTAGAATCTGCATCGACTTTTGCAACTTGAATGAGGCATGTCCTAAAGATGAGTTTCCTCTCCCTATCACGGATATTATGATTGACAACACCTGTGGCTTCAAGTGTATGTCATTCATGGATGGTTTCTCGGGATACAACCAAATCAAGATGTCTCCCGACGACGAGAAGCACACATTATTCCGAACACCGATTGGCACATACTGTTACACAGTCATGCCTTTCAGTTTAAAGAACACTGGCGCCACCTATCAAAGAGCTATGAGCATCATCTTTAGAGACCACCTGCACAAGACAGTGGAATGCTACGTCGACGACATCGCCGTCAAAAGCCACTCTAAGGAAGATCATCTACATGATCCGAGGACAGTGTTCGACCTGATACGAGCGCATAATTTGAAAATGAATCCCACAAAATCCTTCTTGGGCGTATCCAGCGAAAAGTTCTTGGGTTTCATCATCACCTCCCAGGGTATCCACGTAGACCCTGAGAAGACGAAGGCAATCATGGAGATGGGTCCCCCGAAAAATATCCGTGAACTTTGAGGCCTTCAAGGGAGGCTAGCCTACATCAGGAGGTTTATCTCTAACCTCTCCGGATGATGTCAACCATTCACCCACCTTATGAAGAAAGGTATTTCATTCGTATGGGATGAAGAATGCCAGCGTGCCTTCGATTGCTGGAAGACCATTCTCGCTCTATGTACGAGCGATGGAACATTCTCGCTCTATGTACGAGCGATAGAACATTCTCTCGGTGACGAACCCTCCAGTCCTGGTAGCCCCGATTGCTGGAAGACCATTCTCGCTCTATGTACGAGCGATGGAACATTCTCTCGGTGCTCTGCTAGCACAAAACAACGATACAAGTCATGAGCAAGCTATATATTACCTCAGCCGAATGATGATGGGGCGAGAGCATCGATACACTGCCGTAGAGAAAGAGTGCCTTGCTCTAGTTTTTGCCATTCGGAAGATGCGGCACTACGTCACAGGACAAACCATCTATGTCATATCAAGAGTCAACCCCCTCAGGGTCCTCATGACTAAACCAGGCGCACTCACCTCTCGTCTCGCTACCTGGGCGATATTATTGTCCCACTACCACATGATGTTCGTTCCGCAAAAGGCTGTTAAAGGTCAACCACTGGCAGATTTTTAGCAGCTCATCCAGGTTCGGAGTCAACCAAAATAGACGAAGAGATTCCAGACGAGGTCGCTAATTCAAATATGGCCTCCCATGGTACCATATGGCGAATGTTCTTCGACGGCGCTTCTAGAACTGGATCCAAGGGCAACATCATCGCAAGAGTCGGAATAGTGCTAATTTCTCCCACCGGGTTAGTGATCAATCGAGCTTATTCCCTCACGGAGCCCTGTTTAAAAAACGTGGCCGAGTACAACGCTTTGGTCATTGGCCTCCGACTTGTAAAAGAGCTGGAGGTAGAGTACCTTGAAGCATACGGCGATTCGCAGCTAATCGTCAATCAGATCCGAGGTTCATACGAAGTTCGTCATGAAGATATGATCCCCTATCACCAAATAGCAGTTGACATCATCTCGTCCCTAGAGGGGTTCTTTATAGAGCACGTTTTCAGGCTCCAGAACATTGAAGCCGATGCCCTAGCAGGCCTTGCCACTTCCTTAGCAGTTCCGAATCATGCTCATCATCTGGTTGACATCATAGGCCATGAGTTGGTCTGTCCCAGGAATAATGTTCAATGTGTTGAGAGTTACTCCACACGGACAGTCGACGAAGCACCAGACTGGAGACAACCATTCATCGATTTTGTAGTCTATGACATCCTCCCAGAGAATCCGAAGGAAGCCACTTCTATCAGAAGACGTTCCCTCATATTCTTCTACGATACAGAGACAAAAATGATATATCGGCGATCATACGATGGATTACTGCTTCGACGTCTGTCGAATATAGAAGCCAAAGAAGCCGTGCGTGAAGCTCATGATGGCATCTGTGGGGCCCATCAGCCTGGCCCGAAACTACAAGATCGCCTTCGCCGAATGGGTTACTACTAGCCCACAATGGTTGCAGATGCAATAGACTATGCATGAAAATGCAAAGCCTGTCAAGTCCACGCAGATTTCATCCACCGGCCATCCGAGTTTCTACATCCGGCGGTGGCATCCTGGCCCTTCGAAGCATGGGGAATGGACATCATTGGTCCGATCACTCCACCTTCGTCCAGAGGACATCATTTCATACTCGCAATCACAGATTACTTCTCCAAATGGGCGGAGGCTATTCCGCTTGCAGAAATGAAGACTTCAAACGTGATCAGCTTCCTCAAGCATTACGTCATTTATCGCTTTGGACTGCCCCAAAGGATCATCTATGATAATGGTCCGCAGTTCGCAAGCCACGCCTTCTATCAATTTTACGATAAACACCGAATCCAGAATATTGCTTCAACACCATACAACCCAGCGGCTAATGGTCTGGCTGAAGCATTCAACAAAATAATCATCAAGCTTCTCAAAAAGTTCGTGTCATCAAACAAATACGACTGGAATGAAAAGCTCGGCGAATGCTTGTGGACATACCGTACTACAGTACGGACGGCCACTGGGAACACGCCATTCTCTCTGGTATATGGGAGTGAGGCTGTTCTCCCACTAGAGACTCAAATCCCCTCGCTCTGCGTCGCTCTCACCTATCGGTTGACAACAGATGATAATCACCATCGCCGACTGCAAGAGTTAGAGGCCATAGATAAGAAGTGCCTATTAGCTCAACAACGAATCGAGCTGTACCAGGCACGCATCTCCAGAGTCTTCAACAAGAAGGTTAAAATCAGAACATTCCAATTGGGCGACCTCGTTCTGGCTGTTCGGAGGCCGATGGTTATGACTCCCAAAACCGCCGGCAAGTTCCAACCAAAGTAGGAAGGCCCGTTAATCATCGATGCTATATTCTCCAATGGAGCTTACCGCCTCGCAAAACAAAATAGAGACTTGCTCATGTTGCCCATCAACGGCAAGTTCCTAAAGAAGTGTTATGTCTGAAACGACATCTGCTAGGGTGTTGAGTTACGTACCCGCTGGTACCGCTGAACTCGCATCCCGTCTACAAATCTACCACAACAATGAGTTACGTACCCCTTGGTACGCTGACCTCACATCTTGAAAATAAATCTTCCGAAGCAATGAGTTACGTACCCCCTGGTACCGCTGAACTCACATCCCGACTACAAATCTTCCAGAATGACGAGTCATGTACTCGCTCGTACCGCTGAACTCACATACTGACTCCAAATCCCCCAGATTATTGAGTTATGTACCCGCAGGTACCGCTGAACTTACACTTTGATCACTACAGATAAATCTATACCGCGTCTTTTAGTAGTAAGTCATGTATGATTATACCTCTGAACTTTCTTCCCGAAAAGAGCTCCCCACCTTATGATCCAATACCCGTACTTTTAGTGCACAAAAAGGGTAACAGATCCACAGATTTTTCGAAACAACCACGTCGATGCTACCTCTGAGTTGTTTTCCTTCCATCAAAAATAAACCGTCCCTCACATAGCACCTCCATGTCCTCATTAGCTCTAAGTTGTTCTATATTCCCTTCATGGAGCCCACTCCTGCCATGTCCTCATTACCTCTGAGTGGAAAGGCTCCATCGAAGAAACCTTCATATTTACCATGTCCTCATTACCTCTGAGTAAGTATGTTGGTTCCCTCCCAACTTATTATCCGTATCCAGAATCAGGGTACGCCAAGGATAATAGGTCCACAAAAAGTCTCTCATTGGGGAAACTACTACAAAGCAAAGAATAGAGTGAATGTATTCCGGTCATTCAAAAGCGGTTACATTCATATGACTACATCTCATGAGCAAGTCGGAAAAGTCCTCTATCATTTCATTCAGACCAAAAAGAAAAAGATTACATTGATGTCCAAAAGAAGAAAAACACAAACTGCAGCTAAAGACAGACAGAAATATCAAGACAAAAGACGGACATTTATGAGAGCCCACGAATCCTAGTTGCGGGGGCGCATACACCAATCCTTCAACCATTTTGCATATGAAGGATCTACTTGAGCAAAATCCTCGTTCGGAGTAGGAAGGTCAGAACTCCCAGTACTACTGCCGTCAGACTGGGGCTCCTCCTTTACAGCAATGGGCGCCAGCTCTCCTTTCTGTTCCTTCGTTGTTGGTATCACCTCCTCCTTAACAAACGATGACTCTTGTTTGAGAGGAGGCAGCAGCTCTTCCTTCATAATGATCTCAGCCTTCGGCAGGGATGCTGCAAGAATCAAAAATAAAAAGAAACAAAGTTAGATGGTCAGAGCCTTATGTGGCCCAATCCAGACGAACTCATACGGCCCTGTTTGAGAGGGCTTCATGCGGCTCGCTTTATAGGGACTTATGCGGCTCTGTTCGAAGGGTCATTATGCGGTTCAGTTCGTAAAGCGTCTATACGGCCACTAGACAACTCCCATGCGGCTCGGACATGGAGTATTCTTCCAGGCGGCTCGGACATGAGATGAACATATGGCCCCTACAAATTGAACATTTCGACGAAAACGAGGAACGCATTAGAGGCTTGTGCATAAAGCATGCAACAGAGCCGTCTTTGGTATGGTTTCAAAATATGTGATCCACCCAAACCCTTACCAGCAATGGGGAGGTGAACGTCGAGGTGAACTTCAGGCGCCGTGGCTGATGAAGAAGCCACTCCCTTACCCTTGTCGCAGTCGCAGCCTTGGAAGACTTGGGGGCCATTGTCGATGATGATCGGAGAAGGAAGACGAAGGCAGAAATCTAGGGTAAGAAGAGTTGAAGGCAGAAGAAAGTAAAGAAGTCTCTCTACCCAAAAGATGCTCTTATTTATAGGCAGAAAGGGGGGAGGATGCTTCGATCCGCGTGCTGTAAAACCGACTCTTCAGTCATCGAGGCAAATCCGAGGCAAAATCCGAACCGACCCTTGGGATCCTGCCCCAAAAGGTGGCTTTAAATCTCAAGCAAATTAAGGGCAATAAATGAGATACATACGTGGCAAGAAGACGTGGCAAAGAGCATATGCGGCCAGACAGGCCATGCGGCCAAAAACGGCCCATACGGCCAGCAAGGCTATGCGGCCAAAACATCTCATGCGGCTAGCAAGGCCATGCGGCCAGAACATCTCACGTGGTTAGGAAGCCCATGCGGCTAGAATACCTTATGCGGCCAGAAGAGCTTATATATAGCCATGCTTCTCATTCAAAGTATTTCAATTTTTCAAATTGAAAACTTTGAAGGGAGTCTTGTAGAAGCATGGAAAAGGACAAGAAAAGTCCATACGGCTCCAAACAGAGGGAGCCTCATGCGGCTCAGAACTTTATGCGGCTCGAGACTCCCCAACAGCTCCATACGGCTCGGACAAAGACACGTGGCCTACTTCTACTCCCAATTAATTGCTCTGACGACAGCTCTGACGCAATAAATGACAGCTCTGACACAATGAATGACAGCTCTGACATAAAAGCTGGAATGATGATGGCATGCTCCTTGGGAAAAGAAAAAAATCTTTCTGGCAGGATCCGTCAAGTCCCAAGCACCCCTATGCGGCTGTTCGCTCCATGCGGCTGCCATCCCTATGCGGCTGTCAATTCTCATGCGGCTGCCATCCCTATGCGGCTGTCAATTCTCATACGGCTGCCATCCCTATACGACTATCAATTTTTATGCGGCTGCCCGCTTCATGCGGCTGCCCGCTTCATGCGGCTGCCCGCTTAATACGGCTGCGTCTTTCATACGGCTGCTTATTTCATGCGGCTGCCCACTTCATGCGGCCGTGCCCTTCATGCGGCTGCCCACTTCATATGGCTACCCACTTCATGCGGCCGCATCCTTCATACGGCGGCCTCCTTCATGCGGCTGCCCACTTTATGCGACTGTCTCCTTTATGCGGTCGTCTCCTTCACGAAGCTGCTGCCCCCATGCGGCGGTTACCTTCATGCGGCTAGGACTTGGGAGTCACCCGTATGCGGTTCACTTAGACCACACTCATGCGGCTCTGCCAGATGCCCCGCCCATGACGGTTGAGACACGTGGCGATCCTCATGATAAGTTGAGACATGTGGCTGTCTTATCCCCTCGGAGTTATGGCTACTCGTAATTTCTGACAACCAGATTCAGTGCAATCACCATTATTACTCAAATCAAATCAGATTTGTTGTGATTAAGTAAATGGGACACGTGGCGGGAGATCCGAGCTTGTCATAACAGATTATGAGGATTCATTAGAATCAGCATTAATTGCCCATACAGATTTGGCGCAATCAAGAATCAATTGCCCATATGTAATGGAATCAAGATTAGCGGCCCAGATGATTGGCCGCCGACTTTTCAAAGAGGGAATCATTGCAAACCCTAGTGTTCACACCCCACTCCTATAAATAGCAAGGTGCCATTCCCTCGCGGAAGGATCAGATCCAGAGAAACAAAGAAAAAGAATATAGCAAGGTGCCATTCCCTTGCAAAAGAGATCCTCTCCACCCGGCTGGACACACAGAGAAACAAAAAGGCGCGCACAGAAGAGTCTTCCCATCCAGAGAGCATTTCTTCATTAGAGGCAAGGCTACGTCTGATCGTCCACGAAGTAAGGCAGAGCGGCCGTCGCTTTCCCGAGCCTCTACCGTCACCCCCCAGAATCAAAACTAAACAATCGTACTTAGACTGTTGTACCTAGGTTTTCGTCCCTAGGCTTTCTTTGTACGAGCGAGTTTGTGTTGTGAAGTAAAAGTCCAGTCCTCCCATATAAATTATTTTGTTCTTTTATAATCAATGGCAAACAAGGTCTACTTTGTATGAAATAAAACAATGTCTACGAGGTCTACTTTGCAAGAAATAAAATAATGTCTACGATGTCTACTTTGTATGAAATAAAATAATAACTTTGGTCAGATCACACATCTACTTGGTACTTTCCCTTTCCGACACGACAAGAAAGAAACATGACAGGATAGGAAAGAAAGACAACATTTGTATCCGTGTGACGAGTGTGTCGAGAATCAAATATTAAATGACTAACAATTAACTATAGTAATTAACAATAACAAACAACAAACAACAAATGTACTCGCCTGGGGTCCTTTGTTGGTGAAACCGATAATACCAACCACTCAGTGTGCAACACAAGGTCAAACTTGTGTAACAGTCTCCAGATGCTGAAACAGACATCACCAATATGTTTGATATAAAACAAGTGTCTATGAATGCCTATCCAAAAGTCCAATTCTGGATAAAAGGGCAAAATCATAATTTTGGGTCAAAACGATGTCCGTCGTTGGACTCGCTTTACACCGAAAAGATTGTTAGTATCTGCGATCTCTAAAGTTGTTAAACGACATGTCTATGGGTCTGATTGGATGATACGAATCCAACCATGTGTCCAAAGTTGAATTTTGGTGGACCGTGCATAATTTTGCCCGTTGGATCCGGTCGCGGGCCCGCCAAAATAGCGTTCCGGTCAACCTTCTCAGAATCGAACCAACTTGGCATACAGGACCAGAAAAATAATATGGTCGTATTAGCATAAGTTTCGTCTCGAGATGATGAACATGCACGAAGTTATGGGCTAGTTTGTAAGAGGGCCGATACGGGGTATCTCGACGGATATGTCTTTATTTTATTGCACACACACAATGAAATTGATTTCCGTCGAATACCACACATTCGCAACATCCATACACGTCTTTCAATTCTTACGGGTTGCGACCACATTGCCTGGTTTGTCGGGACATATGCCGTATCGGGAAAATTCCTAAGTTTTGGGGGTTTTCGAAAGCTATTTTTCCTGAACTTTGAAACTGGTTTAACAACAATATAATCAGTGAAAAATAAAACTAAAAGTTGGTTTCCATCTTATATATTTTGTCTATAACACAGTTCAAACCAATTTTCAAATCTTGCAACATACTGGTCGCAAATCAATCGCAAATACGGGACTTTGGGACAGTTTCTAAAGCCCAAATTTTGAGTTGTTTTTCGGTTTTGGAACTCGATTTTCGTCAGACCCGAGGCAAAATTAACTAAACTAATTAAAGGGGTATGATGGCATATAGGTTGTCTACGTACCGGCACGAAGTGGGAATCTCTACTGTTGTCGCAGGTGTGACTGCTGTTGACGCTGCCCTTGCTGCAGCCACTGTTACGGCCACCTGCACGTGGTGCTGGCAGACCGATGGTCGCGCGCTGGTCGCGTGCACGTGGGCGGTTGACGGTAAGGTTTTAGTGTTAGGGTTTTCGTCTTCTCACGTGCTGTCTCTCCCATTATATCTCATGGTTGTTATATATATAGGGTCTTGGTCCGTTTGTAAAGGGGGGTTCGGGTCTGGCATATCACTGTTCCGAAAGGAACAATTATTTGCTTCTTTTCTCATTTTTTTCTCTTTATATATATATATATATATATATATA
Source organism: Iris pallida (assembly GCA_029216955.1). Lineage (NCBI taxonomy): Eukaryota > Viridiplantae > Streptophyta > Magnoliopsida > Asparagales > Iridaceae > Iris > Iris pallida. The sequence continues at coordinate 1,803,605 of JANAVB010003398.1, forward strand.
TAATATATATATATATATATACACACACACTAATAAATTCTAAATATATTTATAAAAATTCCTAAAAACTCAAAATTATTTCTAAAAATTTGGATAAATATTTTGTACAATTTTAGCTGTTATGATTATAAGAGTATAAAATAACTTATTAAATCCAATACAAAGCTATTACTAATATAAGTACTATAAATTATATTGAATAAAAAAATAACAATAATAGTAATAATAATATTTGAAAATTTATAAACAAAATTAACATATAACCTATTAAGACATATATAAGCTCCTCTCTTCATTATAATGCCCAAACTTTCATACCGTGCAAATTATTTAATACCTAAATATTTATATTTAATATAACCCACAAAATCATATATCAAAATTATCCATTTATAAAAGTTACTAAAAAATGTTTATAAAAAGAAAATGAAATTTGCAAAACAGGGAGTTTACAGTTTATGACGAGCTTCCCTCCATGGCAAGAGTCCCAACATCCAAGGGACCCATGGTCGAACTGAGGCTAAATGCAGTTGAGGCTATTGGGACTTCGGTGATCATCCCTTTATGACCTACTGTAATTTAAGTTTAAATTGACATATCTCATAGCATTGGATAAAGAGCAATGGTATAGAAAACCAAAAATTTACCTGGGCCGGTGGGAACATAAGGAGTGTCAACAGGTGCAGTATCTTTGTCTGTAATAAGCCTTTCTATTACAGAAGCAGATATTGGTGCACATGTTTGGATGTTTCCTATCTCTGAGCCTTCTAATATAAAACGGTTGCTCCCAGCCTCTGAGCCGGCATGGCTGCCTCCAGCCCCTGATTCAACTGGGCCAGCCTGGGTTTCCAATTCTGCCCTCCTACTTCAAAGATATGTTTGATACGGGCCTGAATTCCCTCAGCATCAACACCAGGGTCTTCATCACCCTTGGAGCCTTTAAGACGTTTAGTGAGGCCCACAGCACCCTCACCTTTGTCAACTGGGCTTTCATCACCCTCAATTTCAGCATCTTAATTCTCATCGCCAAGTGGTTCATCGAAACCCTGATCATCTTCACTAGGTCTTTGGTCGCCCTCATCTTTAATAGGGTGCTCATCACCCTTAGTTGTAATCTGACCATCTCTGGTCGCCAAATCCTTACCCTTCCCGGTCGCTATTTGATCTTAGCTTAGTTCAACCTTTTTAAGATCTGAGGTAGCATCAACAGGATCCTCCTCGATTGGCTTGTCCCCATAATTAAAGTCCTACAGGGCCCCTATAATCTTCTCATCATTTTGAGAAGGTATCTCATACAGGATAGGGGCTATAGGAGTTTGGATTATAAAAGCAGCTAGAACTTTCGGAGCAGCCTCCTTAGGAACTAACGCCTTCCTAGGAGCAATGACTCTAAAAGCATCCTCTAAAGCTGACGGTGACATCAGACCAGATGAGATAAGCACCGTGAATGTCCCGGTAGACAGGGTAACATCGGCCATAATGGTCACTGGCTCTGAAACAGTAACCGGAAGGACGTCCATTGTAGCAGCTGAAGCCGGTTCGCTAGGCGACGGAAGTTCTGGAGACGAAGAAAGGTCAATACAAATTGCTAAAGGGTTAACATCTAGTATCTCTTGTTGAACTAAGAGACAATAGATATCACCTTGTGGAGAGAACACGCCCCTTGGTGATGGCGACAATGGCTCTTGACCAGGGGACTGCCTTGGCAAGGGAGGAACATTAGAAGTTGCTTCCTTCGTCTTCACAGCTCTCGGTACCACCAATTCTCTCCTGGCTGTATGCTTGATTAATTGTTGAGGAGAAACAGCAGCAATAGGTGTAGAAGCATAAAAAAATTTCAGCAATGAAGGCCCATGCGCCCAAAGCCAGTGAAGCTCCATGCGCCCAGCTAGTGAAGCTCCACGCACCCAAGACTAGCTTCCCCGAAAGGAGGGCGCATAGGCTGAGACATGGCTATGCGCCCAAGCCTGACTCAGTCAAAGCCACGATCAAAATGTGCACCAAAACATACGGCCACGTCAGTCTCCATGAGCAATCATGCACCGAAGCATGCGGCCACGTCAACACCACGACTAACCTACGATCTCGCAGCCTGTATGCGCCTACATCCTATGCACCAAAACAGGACTATGTGCCCACATAAAAACTAGCGTGTTTCCTTATGTGGGCGCATAACATTATTCCAGCTCAAGAACGACTATAAAAGGGGGGCCTCATCCCTCTTCAAAACACAGAACGAAGAGCATTTTCAAGAGCCAAATTGCTGAACTTCTTGCCAGTGAGCCGAGAGTTAGCAATTTTCTTAGGTTTTCTCCCACTTTTGTAATCGAAGTGTCAACGGAGTAAAGGAGCAACTGCCGCTCGATCTCCATCGTTCTATTCTCCAGAATTCTTTTTTGTACTCGGGGATCCTCAGCGCAGGATCTCCCAGGCGTACTCGATTTGTGGTGCCTTGCGTCAATAAAGAAAAGACAGCATTTTTTTTCTTTTTTGTGTGTGTCCACAATAGGTTGACCATCATGAGCATCCTGCTCTTTACTTGTCTCTTCTACCCTACTCTCCTTTTGGGTAGGGGATGGTGTTGTTCATCTGAAAGAAGATATTCTTCCAGGTGAAAGTCCCGCTTCTAATGTCGTGTTCGAAGCCTTGTCCTTGCTACGGGTTTCTCGACGAAAGTTGTTTCTTTCCTTTTCCTTTTTCCCCCTTAGCAGGAGAAGGAATTTCATCATGAGCTGACTGGAAGGATGAAGTCCCAGTCATCTACTTCTTCCTCCCTCTTTTCACGGGGGATTTTTCTTTTTGATTCTTTAGAGTGACGTGCAGTACACCCTGCACCTCGTCATGAAAACCAACAGGGATAACCTCTAGAGGATCGTCAGCGGGAACGTTCTCCTCGACTTCTACAAATTCTACGGTAGTTATGGTCCCTTCTCGTGACCTTCTTATGCCAACAAAGTTATCTGATAGGGAAAAACCTTCGAAGAAGGTGTTGGCTAAGGTATAGAAATTTGTGTACGTATTTAACATACTCGGGCTACCTCAAAAGTAGCGGAGGGCATGGTAAATATAGCTTTAGTGCCTCTCATACTGTAGTATCGCTATCCTTGAGCCCGGTCGATCAAATGCCTGAAGGCTTGAAGGCAGGTGGTCGCATTCCCGACGTACATGTGGTCGTTTGCCGAATTGACAAGCAAATTGGCTAGGCAAGTATGGTTCTAGATAGCACTCATTCTCGAACCGAAACACCAGATGGGAAGGTCTGATCACCTTCAACCATGAGAAGGCTAGTGGAGGTGGACAGGTACCAGTTGGCCCTAGATCCATGAGAGGAGCCGAGAAGGTCTCACATCCAATTGGAGGAGCAACGCAAAAGAACTTCTAGTTGGGGCATATATTCAGCACCTTTCTACAATCAAAAAATGAGTCCACCTTCTATCGAGATGTAGCATATCTACCGATAAATCTCCTCCAGTAGCACCGAGGATTGGATCCATCAGAGAGGGATGGGTTGTATCAACCAGTCGAACAAATAAGTGAACGACATCTCGGTGTGAGGAAAGTCGTCTCGAGAACCGGGTTTCTCCATTATAATGGTCATGAATGCAGGGAGACCCGCATTCAATCAACTAGTCATGGTGGAGAGTATATCTATCATGTACCCAAACACCAAACTTACAGCAATGAACAGCACGTCTCGGTGGATGCTATCGACCGTGCTGGCTCCGGGAACTACGAACCATCGCAACCAAAGAGATAGGAAGCCCGCCAAGGTAGCCTTCTAAGACATGGTTATACTATCTTGTTTTATATAAGTCTCGATAGGGGTGTCGGTGGTACAACAATGCCAGTCTTTTTCTAGCTTATTATCAGTATATCCAGACTCTTCTATCAGTCTTTCGATTGTGTGGATGTCGAGCGAAACAAAGAAATGAGGTTCACACTCCAGATGTTCTTGTACCTTGTTCTTCGTGGCATTGCCCAAGAAGAGGTACAACAACCACTTGGACTTATAGCAAGTCCTAGCTGCCTTGCTCTTATAGTGGTGAGTACAAATCATGAAATGACATAGCATCTCATCGAAAATTGCCACCATCTGGGAGTTCTTTGGCCAGAGCCTCCAGTTCTTCTTCAGCTGGCATATACTCTTCATATGGGTTCTCACCTATTGTCATATATGACAAAAACTGCATCTCATGTATGGCGAAGCCTATCTCTCTATAGGGAGTAATGAAGGTGCCAGTTCTATTATTGTACCTCTCCAACAAGTCTAGGAACATGTTTGTGTTGGTGTGGATTCCACAAGAGGTGGTCAAGACAGCTTCATAAAGTCCCAACTCAAGCAATTTGTCCTTAAAATTGTTTGGAGCCTATACTGAGAGTCGGTTCCAACACTTAATGTCTGGATGCATCAAACTCGTCAGCCTTGGGTTTGGGGCAAGATACTCTCCTCCTGCTGCAGCATAGGTGTTGGCAAAGAAGGGCATTCTAACTGGTATTATCAAAGACAATTCTTCGGCCGTCACACAACTTGGCTTCAAACATATTAAGTCCGTGCTGTATTTCTCAGAGGAACTATAGAATATGTCTCTCCTATGGTTCCTAAACCTCTGATATATCCGTCCAACCTTAGGCTATTGGAACAGAGTTATATCCTATGACATCTTTCGATGATAGCTTCCATGGGCGTATCGGGATAGAGATAGGTTTCTTGCCATATCTGTGAGATATCCCAGTCTGTCTTCTCTCTTGAAGGCCTAAGATTCTCGTTTCATCTTGGGCTGAGAGGCATCATCAATAGCCTCTCCAAATAAGAAAGCTGGTTTCTTGTGGGGCACCTGATCCATAGTTAGAAAAGGTTCACCATTCATTAAGCATAGAAAAGTCCTTTCAACTTAGGATTCTAGGAGAGCTCTTCTGGTAGTTGATCCATCAGGGTCAAACTGCGGGAACGTAACATGTGACAGGTCTTCCTAGTATTCCGATACACGAAAAGCAGAAGCCAGTATCTTAACATGAGGGTCTTCCCTGAGGTCAACTACAAAAGGAAACAAGAGTTAAAATCATGAAAGAGTATTCTTACAAATTAAAGAAATTTAAGTAATTTTTTAGCTCTACACAAATCATGGATGTCGCAATACATATAGTGCTAGTCTCTAGTTTGTGCATGATGTATGATAGTCTCTAGTTTGTGCATATAATATGATAGTCTCTAGTTTACATATGTAGTATGACAATTTCTAGTTTGTGCATGCAGTATGGTAGTTTCTAGTTTGCACATGCAGTATGACAGTTCATGGTTTGCGCATGCATAACAGTGCACTATTGTCAAAATCATGATACATAGCATGCCTCGTACTTTGAGCAAACAAAGAGTGCACAATTCATGAGATCATGATCGATGTGTTTTTGGCCAATACTCTGAAAGAGATGGCGCATTTTAAAAAAATTTGCAGCGCCAACCAACACTCTAAAAGAGGCGGTTGATGCTGGCTATGGTTCGCGCTGTATATGAATAGAGTTGGCTGTGGTTCGTCTTCCCCGACTAATCCTCTACCTTCGGGAGTAGGGTTAGCTTCTTCAGCTTTCGTCGACGGCGGCGCATGCCTTGGCACCCTCAATGACGTAGCTCGTGACAAAGCTCCGGCGACACCCTTGCCTTACTCCGTTGCAGATATCTTCGGCGCCATTGATTTAGGTTGGAAAAAGCTTCGACGGAAGAAGAAGATGCAAAGAGCTCGAGAGAAATTTTTTGAGAAGAACTCTCTCTCCCCCCTAAATGAGCTATTTATAGCATAAGCCTATGTGTAACGGTCGCGTAAATCGTGCACTAAATGACAAGTCGGTTGGGATTCTGCGTGCGCAAAATCTTCTAAAATGCTTATTATTCAAAGTATTTCAAATTTTAAAAATTTTGAAATTTAAAAACTTTGAAGGGAATCTTGTAGAAGCTTAAAAATATATCAAAATAGTGCATAATGTCATTCACAGATAGCGCTAGGCCATATCTATCAAATGCTGCCTAGTATCAAATGGCGCCTATCATCAAATGGTGCATGACATCAGATAGCACGTGCGGCCACATGGAAAGCTTCCTTAAGAAGCTAAGTCGTCAGTCATAATGACTTACAATACGGCAGTCGAGGAAATCCCTTCGAATTTTGAGTGCACGACACCCGGGGAGGATCCTGTCAGATCTGTCATAATAATAACTGTTAGTTACTCCACGCCATTTATCAATAGCACGAAGTGACTAACATCTCACAGACTCAATGCTCGCACATTTCACAATTGGCACCAATCAACAGGATGCGCCATTCATTTACCGGAGCTAATCAATCAATCATCATCCAGAAGCAGCTACAGATGACATAGCGTGCGTGCCACTAATCTCGAAGAACGTACACGTGACATTGTCCAAGACCAAGTGTATTTCTCTTACAGAATGCCACGTGTCCCATGCAGTTAAACTAACCGTTCGCGTGAATGGATAAAACAGAATATGGTGCACAAAATAATGTACAAATCAATACATTTTATACTGTGCGCCAACCATTGTAACTGCTTGGCAATTATCCCAACACTCTATAAAAGGAGTTCCAAATCACTTCTTAAGGCATCATTAATGATCATAGTCTTCTGACAATAGTTCTCGGCACTTCTCCATTACTTTTGTAGCATATTTCAGAGCTTTTCTCATCCGACATCGCATCATCCAAGGGATAAAGTGATCGTCTTCTGATCAGATTCCTAAAGTTGTACTTTATCATAATCAAATTGTACTATGTACTTTTATTTCTTAGTTTGCAGTTATGTTTTCTCGAAAACTTTTGCTTTTGTAAACAATATATATAAATATATATATATATATATATATATATATATATATATATATATATATACACGACGGAGATGCTGATTCGTAATATTGAAGACGATATTCGATGTCTAGAATAGGTTGCACAGGGTCGGATATCGGATCTACTTGTATATATGAATCGAGCTTGGTAGTATAGGGAATATAAGAAATGAAGTGAGTTGAAGTTGCACTAGTAGAGAAGTAGATAGGAGGCTGGTTGTTTCTACTCGAAGCAGCTGGATGTAGAGGGAAGGGGAGGTGTTTGTATCTCTTTTTCACTATATTTAATATAATTACCATTTATTCAATAATATATATATATATATATATATATATATGTGTGTGTGTGTGTGTGTGTGTGTGTGTGTGTGTGTGTGTTTGTATATAATATATATATATATATATATATATATATATATATATATATATATATATATATATATATATATATATATATATATATTTTATATATATATATATATATATATATATATATATATATATATATTTTATATAAAAACTAACCAAAGCAGTCAATCCAAATGAGTGGGATCGATGGAGGATCAAGAAGCTCCCCTCATATTCCTGTTGGAAATATTTTTCTTTTTTCTGTAACAAAATAAACAAAATTAATGTTACCGGCCTTCGGGGAAGTCGTGCACGAAGCACTACCATAATAGTTGATTCGGGTCTATGTGCAAACTTTATCCGAATGCTCCTAACGGTAAAATCTTCGCTCTACAGTATTCCGTCATTACACACAACTAGAAGAGATCGACCTGAACTTAGCTTTGCCCAGAAAATTCAAGGAGTGATTGGAATGGAAAAGAAAGAATGAATATTTGGTTCTGAAGGAGGAGGAGGAATCACATGGTCACTTTTGTCAAGTGTCTCTTCTACGAGACAAAAGAATAAATTATATAGACAACCTTCCACCTATAGAGTTAATATGATTTATTAGGATTAAAACAGCCAATAAAGTAGCTAATAATGTCTAATAATTCATAGAAATTTAGGGTCAATAATATAGCTATTATGGAATAATTTATAGGCTATTAATGTTGAAAATGGTCAATAATTAAATTGGTTTGTAAATTGATTTTTTCCATCAATAATAACAACAATTCCCTTCCCCCCCCCCAAAAAAAAAGTTTCGAAACCAAAGATAACAATATTCAAATAGAGAAAAGATGAAGAACTTTTGGGCAATAATATACTATGCATAGATGAAATGGATTACAACCTTGAATCTCACTTAGTGACTGTTGTTTTTATCGGATAAAGTTCTTGATGGACTATGCCTTAAATCAGAATTCTTGAACCAAACTCATAAAATTGTATACATAGTAAGCTAGAGGTTCTTGGGTCTATCGGATGGTGCGTTTGATTGGTCATTCGCACTTTTTCATATTTATGAGAGTTATCTAGGATCGCCAAGTCCTATAGTTACGGCCTTCACAACCTCTCATATAGGTAAGTCCTCAAGGGTTGTTGATAGGAGTCAACCCTGCATATCACGCTTGGACCTACTAAGAGTTTAAACTCATCCTAACCATATCACACCGGAATACTGTCACCATAGGGATGGGGTATTCATGTACAATATCGTACAGCCTCTTGGACATTATTTTAAGAGAATTTAATCTCAGGGTCAGTGTTTTATAATAGTCACCTTAGTCCAGCTTGTTCCTATCCATTGAACTGGCTTCTTAGGATCTCTAGTCATATTCGGTTGGGTTGCCACTGCTGGCGACTTACTTATGGGCTTAGCTCCATCCCCTCGATGATACTAGGATTAATTTCCTAGACAAACTCTTCGTTAAAAGTAAACAAACTCTTCGTGAAGAGATCTGTAAAATTCGTTTATGACTTTATAGTCAAGAACTACATTTTTCTTTTTTAGACTCTTTTAATGTTTTCAAACAAAACTGCATGTACCTGTTCATCTTATAATTCACAAGATCATGCTTTTAGCATAATTTTAAAATAAATGACAGATACAGAAATATGTAGATCATGTAAAGTATAAAATATCTGAGCCATACAGCTTTAGTACAAGATGTTACTAAAGATAACATTTTTGAGTATATAATAACCTTAGATATTATTCTTACATAAATTCAAGATATAACAACTTCTCACAAAGTAAAAAAATCCATAAATGGATTAGATGTCGTATTAGTCAGTTACCCAATTTGTATTAAAATGACTTTCTATGACATAAAAGTATCTAATATGATACAATTTTATAGTCTAGAATATCCTTAAAAAATCTAAAACTGGTTTGACTGATTTAGTTATTTCCTAAATCAGATTTGGTGACATCATAATTATTTAACAAGTATATGGTTTCACTAATTGCTGATATAAATATTAGGATAGTGAGCAAACTCATCCGACTCTTTCACCCTTAAAGTAAGATACAATGACTTTCAGCCTTGGCTCTAAAGATTTCTTTACAAGCCTGTAGGATCGATGGCACCTCTAGAGGGAGGTGAATAGAGTGCAGCAAAAAATTATTTCCCAATTAAAAACTAAGAAACTAAAGGTAGATATATATTAAACTTAAATGCAATAAAGTAAAGAAATAAGTAAGTAGAGGCAAGAAAGCAATACGCAGACACCAAGGTTTTTACTGGTTTCTCTCTGAGTGGACTAGTCTAGTTTGCAAGAACTCTTGCTCGCTATAATCCACTATTTGAAATAGAGATTACATCGCATGCTTTACTCTGAAGAACATGCCAACTTCAACACCGTCGTATTTTTATACGAAGCCTACGATCAAACTTCAACACCTTTCTGAGGAAAGCTTTTATACTCCAAGATTGTAACCGAAAACCACCGACACTTAAAAAAATATGAGTTGTCTTGAAAATAGGAAGATTAAAACTTTTTGTAGATAAAAGGACTTTGAAATAGATAGAGAAGATGAAGAATGAATGAGTAATTAGAAATGACAAATTCTTCTTTTTTATAGGAACTTTTGAGACAGAGTTCAGGCATAACTCGGTAGGGATAACGTTCATAATTTTGAATGTTGTAGATCCAAAAGAATATGTATTTGCTACTGACCAGGAACAATTTTGGTAGACCGAGTTCGGGCAAATTCGGTCCAAGTTCGGCTAAGGGATTTTTTAGGTCAGTTTGGTTTTTGTGGAGTTTTGGATAAACAAAGAATTATAATTTTGTTTTTGGGTCTGAAACATGGTTTTGTGAGAAAGGTCTTCTAAGTTGCCAGTGATCCCAACTCACAATTATCTAAACTCAATAAAAAGAAAATACAGAATAAAGTAGAAAAATCCGTTTTGACAAAATACGTTGCAATCTTCTTTCTTTTCATATCAAAGTTGGAGTTTAAAGTCAATTATCGAACTCAGTTCGACCATGGCTGTACGGGCCAACAATCTTTTCTATTTTGATAATTTGATAAAACTATAATTATTACTTAGGTTCAGCTTGGTTTGGAAGGAGATTTGATGCAGTAGGGAAGTAGCTTTATCATCGGTACAATGTACTTGCTCCCCGACAAAACAAGTAGGCTGAACATCTGTGAATGTCTAGAAAAAAAAATCTCAAACCAAAACTTTTTACAGCAAACTTGTCAGTATCATATTTCAAAAAGAAGTATCACATTTTCTCTCCCATTTTGTCATATAAGCAAAATGACATAACTATAAAATGTTGAACTCAGCAGAAAAAATACAAATTTTTTTAAGAGATACCTTGTAAGTCATAGTGCTGGAAATAGTAAACCGATATATAAACGAATAGTAGAAAGTACATACACTAATACAAGCTAGCTAAAAGATGTCTCAAACTGATAATGCTTGAAAGAAGCATTTATCACTAATACATAGCAAACACAACTAATGCATAAAAAGTGACGCTATATCACTAAAGAACATCCTCAATCGTCATCCTCATCATCATCATCTGCACCTGCAGCCCTAGAAGGAATGGTCTTAGCAGATCGGTTGGGATCATAACGGGCAGCAGCAGGGTCAAAGTATCGTTGAGCCTCATGATCATCAATACGATAATCAAGCACCAAGGGATCACGAACCATGGGAATATGACCACCAGGATTGTGAGCAAAGCTATAAGAAACATCCCTCACGGTGTTGGATATAGCCTGAAGCTAAAAATTGTGTAGAAGTCCATGGACCTAAATTGATCCAACATCAAGGCCTGAAGGGACTCAAGGGTGACACCACTAAGAGGATGGGAAGGATGTGATGTCACGACCTGCACCCAGTGTAGGGACACGAGAAGTAGGTACGTCCAGCCTACGCCGCAGTGTCGATGGTAAAATGCTGTCCTAGGTCACAACATCTAACACAGTATAAATGTAACTGCACAAGATATACTCTCCGAACAGAGGACAATATAGAAGGTACATCTCAATTACAATCTAAGGTAGAACAGCACGATATGATAGTTATGATAATCTCCAAAAGAAATACGAACAAAAGAGAAATAAGTCTAAGTGTCTATATGACACAACAACAACAACATCCAAAAATAATACATCTCAGAATGTCAAAATAAGACAAGACAATAAAAAATAAGATAACTGTCTAGCTAACTAGCCTAGACTAAGGCGATGGTGTCGTCAACTGCTGCAGGGTCCTCCGATGGAATCAGCTCACATGTATCATCTATGTGGGCTCCGTAGTAAGTGGTACAGAAGTCCTTCTCGTCCTCTGTAATATTTTCAATAGGTCTAGTCAGGACATGAACGAGCACAATACATCTCACACAGTTCATAACATGGCAGGAAAGTATAAAGCATGCAAAAGAGTAAGATACATGAACTGTAAAGAAGGATGTACATGGAAACAGGAAGATATTTGATAACTTGAAATATATACATGATATGTAAGAACTGTAAGTGACTAGTGATTTAGAGCACAATATGGTTATGGAAACAGGATATGTTGCACATGTATAAGCTATAGAGTTCACATGAATAATCTACTAGGGATATGATACACAAAACCAATTCTACTCACCCATGCCCCAATCAATACATAAGGATCCATTCAAGTTATGTTACGTACATGATTTCATGTAGGCTCAATAAATGAGTGTACATGAGGGCTCAGTGATCATGAGAGTACATGAATCACATGAGTACACATGCTTGAATAGTGAAAGCACAGGAATACATGATACACGTGAAAAGCACATGATATGATGTATCCGATGCTCCCGAGGGGGATAACATCTCATGAAAAGATCCATATAGTACCAATCTGTGATAACATCTTGACAGCATCAAGTAAAGTTATCTAGAGTAAGAATATAAATCCTAACAAGTATGAAACGATCAGAGAATGTACTCGCCTGAAATCCGAATGTTCGATGAGAATATACTGTACGAAATGAGGTATCTGACTCCTATTTAGAGCAACTCAAGTCATGATGTAAACAAAGGGGTTATAAATAAAGTGTACAATGCATCTACATGTTTCTAGATCAATCTGGGCCAAAGTCAACTCTTGGTCAACTCTGGCCAACTCTAAAAGTCAGACTAGGTCAACTCTAGTCAACTGTGGTCAAACTAGTTAGGGTTTGGTCGACCATGGTCTACTAGTCTAACTTAGTCCATTCTAGGTCTAAACAAGTCAAACCTACAAGTAACCAAGTAAACCATAAACTCTCTAAAACATAGCCTAGTAGTCACTTGTTAAACCAACTCATAGTTAACCATATTAGCTAACAAGGCATACAAACCACATCACTTGTATTGAACCTATGAAATGTTAACACACACACTATCTCCCATTCTTTACATATTTCACGATTTCCCTCTCTATGTATTTAATATATGTGAATGTGATATATATGTAATATATATATATATATATATATATATATATATATATATATATATATATATATATATATATATATATATATATATATATATATATATATATATATAAAATATATATATAAAATATATATATATATATATATATATATATATAAAATATATATATATATATATATTTATATATATATAAATATATATTATATATATATATACACATATATATATATATATATTATATATATATATATATATATATATATTTTATATATATATATATATATATATATATATATATATATATATATATATATATATATATATATATATATATATATATATATATATATATATATATATCAAATACATAGAGAGGGAAATAGTGAAATATGTAAAGAATGGGAGATAGTGTGTGTGTTAACATTTCATAGGTTCAATACAAACTCAGTTGACAGTGTAAAGGTAATCTCAGTTTCATAAAGCTAACTCAGGTTTTAAAGTATACATTCAATTTTTTTTTCAAGTTAAGTTCTCAGGTTATACATTTCCAAACCCAGGTTTCTAGTAACCAACATTCCCAGGTTTTCATTTAATGTAAACTCAACTAATTCTGAGAATACAAACTCAGTTTACAAAACTCATTTCAAATCCAAAATCCCATTTCACAGTTTTCATTTTATCATTCAAATAAGTTTACATATAATTGAAATCAACCTACCCAATCCATGCATCAATGTATAATTTTTTTTTCAAGTTAAGTTCTCAGGTTATACATTTCCAAACCCAGGTTTCTAGTAACCAACATTCCCAGGTTTTCATTTAATGTAAACTCAACTAATTCTGAGAATACAAACTCAGTTTACAAAACTCATTTCAAATCCAAAATCCTATTTCACAGTTTTCAGTTTATCATTCAAATAAGTTTACATATAATTGAAATCAACCTACCCTATCCATGCATCAATGTATATATATTTATACATATACATATATATACTCTTTTAACATATACAACTAAATCACAAAATCTGAGAATTCATTTGGAAAGCTAAACCTGGGAACACATCTCAGGTTCATACATTATGTATTAGAAACTCAGGTTCTACCAAATTAAGTTCTCAGCTTATAGAAACAGTGTATTAAACCTCATATTACATTGCATCTAATGCTCAGGTATCAACAATCTCAGGTTATTATATTAAACAGTTATTCACATTTTCAGTTGAACATTAGGGATAAAAGAACTCGACAGTGAACCAAGCTTAAAACAAACTAAAACTCATTATTAATCCCAGATATCACAGTTTAGATTAAAAATGTAAGCTTAAAGAAATCCTAAAAATACAAACTCAGGTATCATGTATTATTCAAACTCAGGCCATTCCTCAAAGTTAGTATCAGTAATAACATGTTATTCCTAAACAATTTTTCGAACACCAAACTATGAAAACCCAAAACACAAACGTGCAAAGGTTGGTAACATATGGGTGTACATGTGGGGGAGTCTTCGTGTCCAAAAAATAGGGCACGAAGTGTTCAAATCAGAAAATTGCATGTATCAGTAAACTGCATGTGCACAGGCTCATGCAGCCATGTCGATCAACCTAGGTCATGACACGAAGCATGTGAGGTCTCGTGCACGTGTCCACAGATAGATGGGGTCTTGGGTTAGAGACTCGACACCCTGTATCGAGTCCTAGACGTGTCTGTGTCCGAGTCGAAAGCCATAACAGTGGAGAAAACTCGTGTGCACAGTCTGGGTATAAAACCAGTGCACGAAGGATTTCGTGTCCGATACGACATGATAGTTTATGAGTCTTTAGGGATGACCTGTCAGTCACTGCACTAAGGTGTCCACATAATTGGTGCATGTCCACTTGGCCTATGTCAAGAGTAATACCAGTGAGGTACGAGGACACAGCACGAGGTCTCGTGCAGCACGTGCGTGTCCAATTTGGACATGAATACGACTCAGAATCCAGCTCAGAGTTAGGGTTTTGTGTTCCTTCCATATTGGGCTATCAAATCATGTAAATAGTTTCAGAAATTACAAACAAACAGTTCACTTGGGCAGCTCATCAAATACCTATCTAAAAACACCAATACGTGTCCGATACGCATACCAAATGGACACGAGATCCTACCAAACTTGGTCTTCAGGGGTAAGACACCTAGATGTATGCATCTATAAAGAGAAATCATGATTTTAGAGTGTTTAGAGAGGTTTACCTATTGAGAGTTCAATCTCAATGTAAAAACCTAGGAATGAGCTTCTCTACCAATTTGCTATGGTTCAATGGTCCTCGAACCTTGCTAGCAAGCCTCCACTAGCCTCCTCTACTATTGGGGATGATGATGCAATTGATTTGACTCAATTTGGGATCAATTTGGATTAAATGGAAGAAATTGGGGAAGAACTAGATTAGGGTTTCTTGTAGGTGTTAAAAGAGGCAAGATGAATTCATGTTTTGCTATTTATAGGGGGTAATTCCTATTATGGCTGGCCATAGCATAGGGAATTAGGGTTAGGCAAAAGTTTAGATGTATGGCTAAGCTTCTCTCTATGCAAATCAAGTCCAATCAAAGGCTCAAAACAAAACTAGGTTTTCTTTACTAATATCTAACCAAAATATCCTACTTACAAAATATCTAGATATTTCTAATCTTGGCACTTAGCTTAGAATGTTCTCAAGTAATATCTAGTCTCATGGTCATATCTAGATTAGGTTAACTTCTAAGTTAAGGCTTAATTAAATAATTAGCACATATTTAATTGATAAAAATTTAATTTTACAAAAAGTCAAAAATGGTCAAAATACCCTCAAGCTAATAATGTGGTAGTGACATGTGAGCTGTCGGCTAATGAGTCAACTAGAGCAGGGGGAGCCTGAACTGTAGGAATAGAAGAAAATCTATGATGCTCATGAAGATGGTAGGTGGAGCATCATGAGCACAGTCATCTAAGGTAACCTTAAAGTACTGAAAGACGTAAGGCAAATACATCGCATAGAGAAGTCGTCGTAGTTTTTTACGACACTTCTCCATAGCAGAGATAATAGTCTTAGGAAGACTAAAAGGAACTTGGAAGTGAAGATGATAAATGACAGATAGTTCCAAGTAGGAAATTTCATCAGTAGAGGTATTTTTCGAAATAATAGCAAAAAATATCATCCGATGTAAATTATAGAAATTATTGTTTAAGTTCTTCGGATGTAGAGTACCTTTGGGACGTGAGTTTGGTGCACATAATGAATCACGAAAAGAGTCAAAAGTCATATGTGCTGGAAGTTGCACTGAGGTGATGTCCACTAATGCTTCCCCTACATTAGGAATGTGAAGCATAAGTGCCAAGTCGTCGACATCAAACTCAATGTCAATTCCATCGACTTTTGATTTAACCGTGTCTTTTGTGACTGATAGATTGCATTAGAACATGCGAATTGCATTAGCATAAACCGAAAAACTAGATTAAACCAGGTCTAGAAGGTCAAAATATTGAAAAATGGTTAGATGATAAAAAAAACAAATTGAAATTAATAGACATCCCAAATAAATTTTTCATTGATGGAAATCATTAAACCATTCATTAGAAGCATATTGAGACATAAAAATGAAATCATCATAGTAGTCTTCGTCCGACATTATGGGACTAAACAAAGAGAATGAAGCTTCCTCTAGAGCAGTAGAGGATGAAGCTTTACAAACTTTCCTCTTCTTTTTGGAAAAAATGAGGAATTTGGGGGGCCATTAAATTGAAAGTAGAGGAACGAGTAGAGATATACCAAAATTGATGTGAAACAATGGAAGAGAACCCCGAGAAAGCTCTGAATCTAAGATTTTAGGTCTTGAAAGGCTTGGAGCAAGGAGAAAGAGGGTTGCTATGGTTAGGGTTTCGGTGTATTTTTTGCTGTGTTTGATGAGGAAGAAGATGTTTGAGGGTGTTTATAAAAGAAAAAACTCGACTGTCCAGCTTTTGTTCCGATTACCCCTGACCGAGTTCAGCCCGAGTTCGGACAAAGCTCGGTCCAAGTTCGGTTCCTGGGTAGTCAGGACAGAATTGGAAAGAATGATATAGGTTTTAACATAAATGCGAAGTATAATTAGAAATACTTGTGTTGAAGAAAATATTTTATATTAATTAACCAATATACACAAATCATATAGAATATTTACACCTGTGTCACAGAAGACAAGTATACCGTGTCGCTTTAGGCTATATACATTTGTCACAAAAAGGCCCTTTCGGCTTATAACCAAAATATTTTCTATGAATTTTAATCAAGTAATATTTTAATTGTATGACTTCAACATCCAAAATTCCTAATTCCCTTCATATGAAGTTAAAACGATCTTCAGCTAGGGGCTTAGTGAAGATGTCAGTTAATTGATACTCAGTGTCAACAAATTCTAAACTAATATCTCCCTGTATTACATGGACCCTAAGAAAGTGATGTCTAATCTCTATGTATTTAGTATGAGAGTGACATGCAGGATTCTTCGTGAGATTTATTGAGCTAGTATTATCACAATAAATAGGGATATGGTTATAAGATAATTGATAGTCTTCCAAATGTATACTTTGCTTCTAAAACATTCTTTTAGATTTTAGGACTTTACTAGAAAATGACATGTGCCACTGGTCAAACAAATTGGTTTTGGGATACCATAGACCAGTTGTCAAAGTACCTTTAAGGTATCGGAGGATACGCTTAACAACGCTCACATGTGATTCTTTAGGACAAGCCTGATATCTAGTACATAAGCATACTGAAAACATAATGTCTGGTCGACTAGCAGTTATGTATAGTAAACTACCAATCATACATATATACTTACGCACTTTAGTTGGTGTACCACTTTCATCTATATCAACTTTTATAGGCGTTATCATAGAATTTCCAATTGGTTTGACGTTATCTATGTCAAATCTCTAGTCTTTTATATACTTTGCTTGATTGATGAATATCCCTTGTGAACTTAGTTCGATTTGTAGCCAAAGGAAGAATGTTAGTTCTTCCATCATGCTCATTTCGAATTCACTCTGCATACACTTAAGAAAACTCGTTACATAGCATCTCATTTGTTGATCAGAAGATTATATCATCTACATATATCTGCACTAATAAAATATTCTTATCTAAAGATTCTATAAAAAGAGTAGAGTCAACCTTCCCTATTGAGAAACATGTTCAAGTAAGAAGGAACTAAGGCGCTCATACCATACACGAGGTGCTTGTTTGAGACCGTAGAAAGCCTTACGAAGCTTGAATACGTAATCAGGATTTTTGAAATCTTCAAAACCGGTTGGTTGTTTCACAAAAAAAATTCTTTTATGAAACTATTTAGAAAAGCACTTTTGGCATCCATTTGAAAAAGTTTTAAACTATGAAAACTTGCAAAAGCACAAAGCATACGAATGGATTCTAGTCTAGCAACCAGGGTATATGTCTCATCGTAGTCAATACCTTTTTCTTGATTATAGCCTTGAGCTACTAGACGTACTTTATTGCGTGTGACTGAACCATTCTTATCTAACTTATTTCGAAACACCCACTTGGTACTAATGATCGGATGATCACTAGGTCTGTGAACGAATTCCCAAACTTGACTCCGTTTGAATTGGTTTAGTTCCTCTTGCATTGCAAAAATCCAAAATTTATCATTAAAAGCTTCTAAAACATTCTTAGGTTCTATTTTAGAACTAAAAACAACATTATCAACTATATCTCTTATGCTTGAGCGAAGAGTTACAACTTTTGATACATCACCTACTACCAGTTCTTTCGGATGATTTGGTGTAAACTACTATCGTTTCGACAGACTTTCCAGGTAGGAGGAAGGTGTATCTTCAGATGTTTTGTGTAAGGGAGTTTTCTCATCTTTATTGTCACTGTCGTTGTTGCGTTGACTGTTTAGCTCGTCGAATGTAACATTTATCGATTATTCAACAGCGAGTGATCTTTTGTTGAATATACTATATCCTTTGCTCTTTGCAGCATATCCCAAAAATATTCCTTCATCGATTTTTTTATTACATTTACCTAAGTTGTCTTTAGTGTTCAAGCTAAAATATCTGCAACCAAACACCTTAAAATAGATGATGTTAGGAGTTCTATTGAACCATATACTACCAAAATAAGTCATATTGGCGACGAGATTAGCAACGTCAGTTACAAATGATGCTAATTTTGTTGTATATAGCGACGAATATTGTGGACATCGCTGAACGTCACTATCAGCGACTTTCAACGACAGTTCGCAATATGCATTATGGTTTGGAAAGCGAATATCGTTGTTCAGTTGGAGAACATCGCTATTTTTTTAAAATAGCGACGTTTAGTGACTACTCCACTAGAATGTCGCCAGTATATTAGTGGGCAGCAACATTTAGCGACGTCTTTTGCGGACGTCACAAAATTATTTTATATAGGGTTGCTGGTCGATCGACTTTTTATTATTTTTTTCCAAAATTTTCAATCTCGTGCTCTCCTCAAAATTTCTTCCCCTCCCCCTCTCGTCTCCGGCGACACCCTCCCACCGACGACCCCTGCCTCCGACGACCACCCTCCCCTCTGGCGATCGCCCTCCTTCTTGTCACCATCGCTCAAGTCTTCTACCGCCGACCTCTTCACCGACGCTTCTCCAGTCCTCCACCACCGACATCCTCGTCACCGCTGCTCTAGTCCCCCCTGTCGACCCCTCTCGCCGATGACCTCGACCCGACCCCGACCAAGGCAGGTAACCCTAACCCTATCTCCCTTTTTCTGACATGACACAGACACACTGATACAGACATACTGACACGACACACAAACACGCTGACACAGACACACCATATCTTCCTTTTGTTGATACGATATAGATACATTGACATAGACATACTGACACGACACACAGTTATGTAATATTTGTGTGTGTGCGAATTCTTTGATTGGGAAATTTAGAATTGAAATTAGGTATATGAATTCATTTTTAGGAAATTTAGAATTAAAATTAGGCATATGTTTTGTGAACTTATTTATAGAATATTCGTGCTTCCAGAGGTACTAGGTTATTAAATCCAACTTGAGGTCTTTGAAATTTAGAGGTAGAAGAAAGACACATGAACAGGACAACGATATCATTCACTAATTCATCTATATGAGATCTTTTAGTAAACTAATAATCCATGATAAATAAACAAGGAACTTCAATGCCCGACGACCCAGTTCATGTTCTGGATCCCCAAAATCCGTCAAATCATTCCAAATTTCTTCGGTATTGCATGCGTGCACACACACATTTAGTGATGAGTATGGAAAGTAAGTTAGATTGATGCGTGAAGCTGTAAACAGTCATGACACTAATTGGGTCCATATATATACTTCATATACTTTGTATGCAGAGGGCGGATCCACACATAAGGGTATAGAAATATACAGTTATAAAAGTAGGTATGATTGGTATAGTATCAAGACATTAGTCAAGATATTAGGTATGTAGGTAAGTGCTAGCTAAGTATCGCTAAGTATTTTATGGTAAGTGCTATGTAGGTAACACTAGCTAGATAAGTGTTAGCTTGGACACTCCGAGGTCAAGTTTTTCTTGTGGGCTCACAAGAAGCACATGACGACAGAGATATCATTATCTCTTATGTTAAGTGTCTGTATTAGCCTGAAATCAATTGTCCATGTGAGCCCTTCTCTGGAAACTAAGTTTACTTATGCAAGCCTTTTGGGGCTATCAGAGTTATACAAAAAGTCGAACAACTTATCTTTTATAGATTATTTCAAAAATCTAGTATAATGGTGACAGCCTCAAAAGGCTTGGCTCACAAGGAACACGTGACAACACCTAAGTGTATATTGTAGCACCTAAAGTATATAGAGTGAGTATCCTAGTACACTTCATTTCAGGGTATTTTGATGAACATATGTATAGTTAGTGTCAAGTGTATTTGAAACTGTATCATAGTATCAAGATACAAGAGAGTATCAATGTGATATTGTGTATTATGGTACATGATATTCACATGATACACAAATACCGAGAGTTAAAGTGATATGTAGGTAAGTACTAGCTAGGTATCGTAGATACATAGGTAAGTGTCCATGTCAGCCCGAAGTCAAGTGTCCATGTCAGCCTTCTCTAACAAGTAAATTTATACCTGTAAGCCTTTTTGAGGCTTTTAGAGTTCTACAGATTTCAGAAAAATAGGAGAAAAGATAAAGAACGAATGGAGTAAAAATCAAAAAAATAACAAAGAAAGAAAAATCCTATAAAAGAAAAATTATAATATTTGACATTTTTTAGTATTTTTCTGAAATCCTGTATAACTCTAAAAGCCTAAAAAGGCTTGCAGAAGTAAATTTTCATTGAAGAGAAAAGCTAACATTGAACATGTGATGACACTCATTTAATGCTCATAGATATATACATCCATTTGGACAACATATTCGAATAATGTGTATCTATCTTTGCAGAATTATCTTCAAATGGATATGAATTTCTATTTGTGGCATCGTTCGTGGATATACAATCGTCATCCTGATGACACGTGAGGTATGCGAGATAAATTTATACAGGGGTAGAGAAGTTCCTGTAGTTCACCAAGACGTTCCCTCAGTACATAGACCGTACCAAAATTAAGTGTCTATGAGTGACATGTTGCAACTTAAAATATCATCTTGAAGAGGACGTGACATATCATTTGTACTCGAGAGATTTCTTGTCGAATTATTATCAGTAGACCTCACACGGAGAACTTGTGCCTTTAGCATCGGAGCCAGAGCCTAGTTTGGAGCCATATATAGATGTCCATGACCACGCTGATTATGACGAAGGATGGATGAATATGGTTTTCGACGCTGCGGGACCTAGTTTCGATCCGGACAATCATGATGCAGCTGCGGAGGTACTGAATGTAATATCCTGCTCCGTACGGTGCATTATGATGAGTCATTGACTCGAAGAGTTGCGTTGACCCAATGAAGAATCGATGTGAATCGATGCAAAGCCTAAGTCCGTTTGGAACAAAGTATTGATTTCGGTTGATCTGGTATACAGGCTATGCTTTTACGCTGGACGATAAGGGTTGACATTTTGCCTTATTCGAAATGGTGTTCGCAAAACGAAATCGTTGCCTTACAGCGGACTGTGGCTGGGGCGCGATAGGCCGAATCAATCGAGTAGTTCAACAGAATGGCTAAGTCAGGAGAGTTAGCCGTGCAACCAAGTTATAGAATCGAGCCGCTTCAACCCGGCGAAATGACAAGACGTATCGGCTTAAGGTGGGCGGATTCTTGACTCTCTCTTCCTATTCCATCACGTCTAATAAAATATATCCTTGTATGCGTAAGTTGCCATTAAGTAGGTGAGCGTGGATCGAATGGTTAAAAGTCTTAGTATGTGTCGAACATTGAACAATCGAAGCGATGTGCATCAAGTGTAAGGGTCGCAGTAGGGCGGTGATGGTAGAATATTGAAAGGCAATATCGAGGTGTGCATCACGTGCACGACTTCGAGAATATTGAACACTAGGCCTAGAACATTGATTATGGCGTTAAAAGTGCCCTCGTACACGAAATCTACGAAATGACTAAGTAACTACGGAACTACTGTATGTGAATAACTTATGAATGGAACGCATTGAGTATAAGTACGAGAAGTCTAAGCCGTTGGGCGTCGTGCATCAATACGGAGGTGTTGTGGCATAACGCCAATGGAACTTGAGATAGAGATAACGTAAATATGTTTATGGAACGTGAATATGTTTACGGAACATGATATGTTTATGGAATAGGATTATGTTTATGGAACGTGAGATTGTTGGAATGATATGATTTGTTTACTATGGTGCGTATTGCATGGTCAATTGATTCGGATGGCCCATGCACGGGTGTGGCTTCCCTCGGACGGTTACGACCGGGGCACCAGGACCGTTCGGCCTAGGAGGAAATTATGTATGGTATTTATGGTACATATTATAAGGGCAGATTGTGACCGGCCAGTGTTGTGATAAGCTATGATATCAGTAAGTTTGCGATCCTTCGGGCACTGGGCTAGCAACCCGTACTGGAGTGATCATAGGCTTACACATAAGGATGCCAAGTCCATTACGGTGCGAAACACTGTGACCTTCATATAGATAGGGCCGGTGGGCTGAGATTAGAGTTGGGTGCAGGCGCAGGGCCTACCACCCTTATACATGTGTCTAAGTTTATGGTTGGTTGGTTGCGTAAATTGTATGATTGTTATGTAAAGTTCTAACCATTACAGGCTAGGGAAAATAGGACGAAGATGAGCACGTTCACTATGTTTATGTTCAGATTATGCCTAACTGTATCTGCTGCAGGAACACGATGTTGGACATATTGGACACATTTATATTAAGTTGTTATGCTTGAATATTACCATAAAATTGATCCTAAGGCTAAATAGAAAGATCAACAAATAATGTTGCATGTTTCACAAAATGTACTTAGTGTTTTGTTTGGGTGCGAGTGGGTCTTGATCAGTGCAGCGAGGACGAAAGCACTAATCGTCCACTAGTTTGTTCGCAGGTTCTGGTAATGATCGGCTCGGCGAGGGGCTTGGCTTGGACGCACTGAGGCATGGTGTCCTTAGCGTTTCAAGAGGAGCTACCGCATAGGCGTTCGGACTTGCAACATGGGGAGGTTCGGCCGAAGACTATTTGTTGGCTATAAAAAGACATAATATATAGAATAATGTACTCCTTTGTGAGCTAAGAGAGATCATGAGCGTTGTAGCCAATTGGCATGTTAAGTTGGGCTATTCAGAGCCTTTGAAATCTTCAGTTCTTTATCAATAAAAGATATCCTTATTGTATACTCTGTTTTCTTCCGCTGCTTATGTTATCAATTTGAGATCAACACTATATGAACCTGTTATCTTGCCTTACACGAGTGCAACTCCAGGCTCGTGCGGCATCACGCCCCAGCGAGGACGATGATTCGGGTAAAATCTAGCGAAGACGAGCGATTTCCCGGATCAGGGCGTGGTAAGTTGGTATCAGAGCGGTTTCATCCTCTGGACCATGAGCGAATCTCTTCGACCCTCAGTTGCTTCGATATCAAAATTCAGTTGACTCTAAGTTGTTTTCGTAACCGCATGGCTCGTGGATCTGCTCGACGCTATATTGGATATTCTATACAATAAGTCTATACTAAGTGCGTACGTCTGCCACAAGTATGTCGTGACTATCACGCTATCTCCGAGTGCAATCGAAGAATATTGGTTGCACGAAGTGCGACGGGTTATGAGATGTTGGTTCCCGAAGTGCAACAAAGTTGCGAGTCGTTGTTTGCATAAAGTGCAATAAATATGGTGATGTTGGTTGCATGAAGTACAATAATATACGTATTGTTGATCGCACAAAGAGCGAGGAGTTATGTGTTGTTGATTGCACGAAGTACAATGAGATACGTATCGTTGGTTACACGAAGTGCGAAGAGATACGTGTTATTGGTTGTACGAAGTGCAGCGAGTCGATATGTGAGGCGATGTATGTTATGTGGCTATGCGAATGGTTATGTATTATTGGTTGCATGGAGTGCAGTAAGTTGTGAATCGTTCGTTGCATCGATCAACGAGTCAACATGTTATGTGTTATATGGCTATGCGGATGGATCGCGATGTGTTAAACGAGATTGAGTAATGACCTTAAGTATCGAGAATAAATCGTTGCACGAGTTGCAACGAGTGAGATTGGAAGATCGTGGATGCGATTTGAACAAGTCGAGTTGGTCGCTAAGTTGAGTTTCAAAGTAGACGAACGTTTATGTTGGCCGAATATCACGTTGAGCTTTGAATAAGCGAATGTTGCATGTGTGATCGATATGATCGCCAGGGCACGGTTGGCTCGGGAATGAATGCCAAACTTGAGCGAACGACCGTGCATGTTGGTCCAGTTGTTGTGCCAACTCGAGTAAACGAACGCTAGAGCTGGGATCGGAAAGATCGCTACGGAATAGTCGATTGGAAATAGATATCGGACCTATGCGAAGTGTAATGTCGAGTAGTGACTCGATTCCGAGTGGTATATGTAATACCACTTGTGCAGTGAAGCATTGTATCGATGACGATAGGCTCGATTTTTGAGTGGTATATGCAATACCACTTAGCGATAGTTATGTTAAGCCGTTGGATGACTTGCAATAGATTGTATTAAGATGATTGTGTTATTACGATAGGTTTATCCTCAACGAACGGAGCAGAAACGAGACTCGAGTAGGAATGACTCGATAGGAGTTAATGCCAGTATGCTTCGATAAATTGATTTGAAATGACTATGTGCGAAGTCGTATCCATGGATGATACGTCGGACGAGGATTCGTTAAGTGTAAGTCGAACGATAGGCTGAGCATAGTGAGGCAATGTTGCGTTGAGGAAATAATTGACTCAGACGTAATCGAGCTAAGTCAGTACGAAGACTTGTACGGAACGAGTTGACTAGGTACGAAGTAATCATGCAAAAGAATTTGAGTTCGCGCGATGAGTCGGTAACATAATTTGGAACTGTAAGTTAGGATTATGAGAATGGATATATGAATTGGAAATCGTATCTCAATGATGATAGTTATAATAGAATAGATCTTTATGAGTGTAAGACTTGATTCGTATTCGAGTTCGGATAATGGCAATGATTACAACGAATTAGAGCTTATGAGAGAGGAAGATGTTCAAGTTATGCATATCGACGATGGTATTGAGTCGTATCAAAGACTATATGCAATAACTCGGGGATACTCTGATCGAATGAAAGAAAATAATGTTGAGCATTGTTGTTGGATGAATAAGATGCAAGTTAAGTTGGCGTTAGTTTGAATGACAATGATAGAAATGCTTCGAAGAATTTGAGAGTGGATGGATGTTACTCGGATGAAAACAAAAGTGTCTTAATTGTTTCGAGGATAACCACAACGTTGACATTCTTGTCTTATGCGAGTGCAACTCCAGCATCGCACATGCGTCACGCCAGATTAGGACGATCATTCTGCGTGAACGCTGGTTTGGTGATTCATCCAACGGGGGTGATCGAACTTACAAGGCATGGCAAATTGGATTTAGACTTGTGGTTTGATGCGAAGGTGAATTTGAGGATTGTTGCGATAAGCCTAGAGTGTGTCGGACATTGATCGTAGGTAAATAGAATAGTACCCAAGGCAAAAAATATTACTTGGTTGTAATATTGCTAATGGTAACGCATGAATGATTCGAGTAGTAACGGCACGCAAGTGCATGAGTGATTCGAGTAGTAACGGCACATCAATTGTGCGGGAGTAGATAAATTGTGGATTGGTAAATTATATCGGATTAGATGAAGTCTCATAGAAAGTGTCAAAAATTAATTTGGCTCCGCGATAGGATGTAGCATGGTTCGTTATAACTGTCCCTCGTTGATGATCTTCAATTATCGAGCGTAGTTTCGGGGCAGATGACCCTAGAAGACTTGACCGCCAAATCAAGTGAATGGTGAAGTCCCATAGGGTGACCCAATGAAGTCGCATAAGAAATTTCGTCGATGATGAAGGATGATATAGTGCATGTTGAGGATAAGTCTATGCGATTGAGTATCGTGTTTCGGAAGTTAGCGAGTAGCCTTCGACTAGGTCGATATGGTTAGAAAATTTATGATTGATCGAATGAGTACGTGAATATATTTTTTTGGTTGATGGTCGAATGGATGTTGAGGAACGTACTTAGCATAGTGATGCGGTAAGGCGATTGAAAGAATTCTGCAATGCGCGAGAATGACGAATAGTAGAATGACCCTAGTCATAGATCGGTTTAAGTAAATGGTTAGGCTATGTGTGTTTGGGCACGCGGTCTATGTTACGAAATGAACTAGTCGGGATTGATTTGAAATTGATTAAAGAATTCGTACTCGGTCGAGAATCAGAGATGAGCGTATCGTAAGAGACCTTGGGTCGGAAAGATTGTTGTCTTTGAGCATCGTAGACTCAAGTTGACCTCTTGTGTCGGAAGAGATTAAGTATGTTGTCTGGATAAGTTACCTAGCGGGGGTAGCCCCAGACGCGAGGCGTAGGTAGTTCGAGAACGTGGACGATATTGGAATAGTTGCGTGCAATGCATAGTACGGATTGTAGGCAAGGAAAGTTGGACATATTGGACTTAGTCCAAATTGCTAAGGCCAAATGTTATGAACGACTA
The DNA here is from genome assembly GCA_029216955.1 of Iris pallida. Classification (NCBI taxonomy): domain Eukaryota; kingdom Viridiplantae; phylum Streptophyta; class Magnoliopsida; order Asparagales; family Iridaceae; genus Iris; species Iris pallida. The sequence goes on from JANAVB010003398.1 coordinate 1,830,469, forward strand.
GATGAAAGACTTGAGTTATGTGAGAGAGAGACAACTGTTGGGCGAATAGGCATTGCGAAGAATTGTTGCGATCGGATGGGCAATGACTTAATACAATGCGAGCGTTAGATGACCGGCGAGAAACTTATGGGATCGAAGTAACGGTTTTGAGTTAAGTTATACGCAGAAATGTTTGGAAGGTTGATCGCATGTTTTGGGATAATGCATACGAGAAGTATTTTGGGGAATAGGTGCTAAGATTTGACTAAGTTGAGTACGGAATGATTAGTGCTTGAGGATTTAAGTTGAGCCTGTTAGTTTGTCCCGATATTCTATAACTGAGCTTGGCTGAAATGCATATATTGGTGGGACGCCTAAAATATGTGTATGATCCGAACTAAGTTGTATGATTCTAACGATAGTAGCACGAGATCGTGAAACGATCTAGCGGGACACTTGGTTTAAGTGTTAGTTTCAGTTCGAGGATGAACCTTGTTTTGAGTGGTATATTATGTAATACCCCGCTCCGCACGGTACATTATGATGAGTCGTTGACTCGAAGAGTTGGGTTGACCCGATGAAGTATCGATGTGAATCGATGCAAAGCCTAAGTCCAGTTGGAACAAAGTATTGATTTTGGTTGATCTGGTGTGTAGGCTATGCTTTTACGCTGGACGATAAGGGTCGACATTTTGCCTTATTCGAAATAGTGTTCGTAAAACCAAATCGTCGCCTTGCAACGGACTGTGGCTTGGGCGCGATAGGCCGAATCAATCGAGTAGTTCAACGGAATGGCTAAGTCAGGAGAGTTAGCCGTGCAACCAAGTTATGGAATCGAGCCGCTTCAACCCGGTGAAACAACAAGGCATATCGACTTAAGGTGAGCAGGTTCTTGACTCTCTCTCCCTATTCCATTACGTCTAATAAAATATATTATTGTATGCGTAAGTTGCCATTAGGTAGGCGAGCGTGGCTCGAATGGTTAAAAGTCTTAGTATGTGTCGAACAATAAGATAGAACATTGAACATTGAATAATCGAAGCGACGTGCATCAAGTACACGAGTCGCAGTTAGGCGGTTATGGTAGAACATTGAAAGGCAATATCGAAATGTGCATCATGTGCACGACTCCGAGAATATTGAACACTAGGCCTAGAACATTGATTATGGCGTTAAGCAGTCCCTCGTTCATAAAATCTACGAAATGACTAAGTAACTACGGAACTGCTGTATGCAAATACTTATGAATGGAACACGTTGAGTATAAGTACGAGAAGTCTAAGTCGTTGGGCGTCGTACATCAATACGGAGGTGTTGGGGCATAACGCCAATGGGACTTGAGATAGAGATAATGTGAATATGTTTATGGAACGTGAATATGTTTACGAAACATGATATGTTTATGGAATAGAATTATGTTTATGGAACGTGAGATTGTTGGAATGATATGTTTTATTTGCTATGGCACGTATTGCATGGTCAATGGACTCAGATGGCTCGTACACGGGTGCAGCTTCCCTCGGACGGTTACGACCAGGGCACCGGGACCGTTCGACCTATGAGGGAATTATATATAGTATTTATGGTGCACATCATTAGGGCAGATTGTGACCGGCCAGTGTTGTGATAAGCTATGATATCAGTAAGTTTGTGATCCTTCGGGCACTGGGCTAGTAACCCGTACTGGAGTGATCATAGGCTTACAGATAAGGATGCCAAGTCCATTACGGTACGAAACACCGTGACCTTCATATAGATAGGGCCGGTGGGCTGAGATTAGAGTTGGGTGCAGGCGCATGGCCTACCACCCTTATGCATATGTCTAAGTTTATGGTTCGTTGGTTGCGTAAATTGTATGATTGTTATGTAAAGTTCTAACCATTGCAGGCTAGGAAAAATGGGACGGAGATGAGCACGTTCATTATGTTTATGTTCAGATTATGCCTAACTGTATCTGCTGCAGAAACACGATATTGAACATGTTGGACACATTTATATTAAGTTGTTATGCTTGAATATTATCATGAAACTGATCCTAAGGCTAAATAGAAATATCACAAAATAATGTTGCATGTTTTACTAAATGTACTTAGTGTTTGGTTTGGGTGCGAGTGGGTCTTGATCAGTGCAGCGAGGACGAAAGCACTAATCCTCCACTAGTTTGTTCGTAGGTTCAGGTTATGATCGGCTCGGGGCGGGGCTTGGCTTGGACGCACCGAGGCATGGAGTCCTTAGCGTTTCAAGAGGAGCTACCGCATAGGCGTTCGGACTTGCGACATGGAGATGTTCGGGGAAGACTACTTGTTGGCTATAAAGAGACATAATATATGGAACAATGTAATCCTTTGTGAGCTAAGAGAGATCATGAGCGTTGTAGCCAATTGGCATATTAAGTTTGGCTATTCAGAGCCTTTGAAATCTTCAGTTCATTATCAATAAAAGATATCCTTATTGTATACTCTGTTTTCTTCCACTGCTTATGTTATCAATTTGAGATCAACACTATGTGAACCTGTTATCTTGCCTTGTACGAGTACAACTTCAGGCTCGTACGGCATCACGCCCTAGCGAAGACGATGATTCGGGTAAAATCTAGCAAGGATGAGCGATTTCCCGGATCGGGGCGTGACAAGTTGGTATCAGAGCAGTTCCATCCTCTGGATCGTGAGCGAATCTCTTTGACCCTCAATTGCTTCAATATCGAAACTCAGTTGACTCTAAGTTATTTCCGCAACTGCATGGCTCGTGGATCTGCTCGACGCTACATTGGATGTTTCATACAATAAGTCTATACTAAGTGCATACGTCTGCCACAAGTATGTCGTGACTATCACACTATCTCCTAGTGCAATCGAAGAATGTATGTCGAGTTGGTTGCTAAGTTGAGTTTCGAAGTAGGCAAACGTTTATGTTGGCCGAATGTCGCGTTGAGCTTTGAATAAGCGAATGTTGCGTGTGTGATCGTTATGATTGCCAAGGCACGGTTGGCTGGGAATGAATGTCAAACTTGAGCGAACGACCGTGCATGTTGGTCCAGTTGTTGTGCCAACTCGAGTAAGCGAACGCTAGAGCTGGGATCGGAAAGATCGCTATGGAATAGTCGATTGGAAATAGATGTCGGACCTATGCGGAGTGTAATATCGAGTTGTAACTCGATTCCAAGTGGTATATGTAATACCACTTGTGCAGCAATGCATTGTATTGATAACGACAGGCTCGATTTCTGAGTGGTATATGCAATACCACTTAGCGATAGTTATGTTAAGCCGTTGGATGACTTGCAATAGATTGTATTGAGACGATTATGTTATTACGAGTGGTTTGTCCTCAACGGACGGAGTAGCAATAAAACTCGAGTGGGGATGACTCGATAGGAGTCGATGCCAGTATGCTTCGATAAATTGATTTGAAACGACTATGTGCGAAGTCGTATCCAGGATGATACATCAGACGAGGATTCGTTAAGTGTAAGTCGAACGATAGGTTAAGCATAGCGAGGGAATGTTGCGTTGAAGAAATAATTGACTCAGACGAAATTGAGCTAAGTTAGAACGGAGACTTGTACGGAACGAGTTGAGTAGGTACGAAGTAATTATGAGAAACGAATTTGAGTCAGCACGATGAGTCGGTAGCACGATTTGGAACTATGAGTTAGGATTATGAGAATGGATATATGAATTGGAAATCGTATCTCAATGATGATAGTTATAACGGAATGGATCATGATTGTGTAAGACTTGATTCGTATTCGAGTTCGGATAATGGAAGTGATTGTAACGAATTGGAGCTTATGAGAGAGGAAGATGTTCAAGTTATGCATATCGATGATGGTATTGAGGCTTATCAAAGACGATATGCAATAACTCAGGGATACTCTGATCGAATGAACAAAAATTATGTTGAGCATTGTTGTTGGATGAATAAGATGCAAGTTAAGTTGGCATTAGTTTGAATGACAATGATAGGAATGCTTCGGAGAATTTAAGAGTGGATGGATGTTACTCAGATGAAAACGAAAGTGTCTTAATTATTTCGAGGATAACCACAACGTTGACATTCTTGTCTTATACGAGTGCAACTCCAGCATTGCACATGCGTCACGCCAGATTAGGGCGATCATTCCGCGTGAGCGCTAGTCTGGTGATTCATCCAGCGGGGATGATCGAACTTACAAGGCGTGGCAAATTAGATTTAGACTTGTGGTTTGATGTGAAGGTGAATTTAAGGATTGTTGTGATAAGCCTAGAGTGTATCGGATATTGATCGTGGGTAAATAGACTAGTACCCAAGGCGAACAAATATTGCTTGGTTGCAATATTGCTAACGGTAATGCATGAATGATTTGAATAGTAATGACATGCAAGTGCATGAGTGATTCGAGTAGTAATGGCACATTAGTTGTGCAGGAGTAGATAAATTATGGATTGGTAAATTATGTCGGATTGGGTGAAGTCTCGTAGGAAGTGTCGGAAATTGATTTGGCTCCGCGATAGGATGTAGCATGGTCCGTTGTAACTGTCCCTCGTTGATGATCTTCAATTATTGAGCGTAGTTTCGGGGCAGATGACCCTAGAAGACTTGACCGTCAAATCAAGTGAATGTTGAAGTCCCATAGGGTGACCCAATGAAGTCGCATAAGAAATTTCGTCGATGATGAAGCATGATATAGTGTATGTTGAGGATAAGTCTATGCGATTGATTATCATATTTCGGAAGTTAGCGAGTAGCCTCCGACTAGGTCGATATGGTTAGAAAATTTATGATTGATCGAATGAGTACGTGAATATTTTTGCTTGGTTGATGGTCGAATGGGTGTTGAGGAACGTACTTAGCATAGTGATACAGTAAGGCGATTGGAAGAATTCTGCAATGTGCGAGAATAACGAATAGTAGAATGATCCTAAGAGTTGTGTCGTAGATCGGTTTAAGTAAATTGTTAGGCTATGTGTGTTTGGGCACGCAATCTATGTTACAAAATGAACTAGTCGAGATTGATTTGAAATTGAGTAAAGGATTCGTACTCGATCGAGAATCAGAGATGAGCGTATCGTAAGAGACCTTGGGTCAGAAAGATTGTTGTCTTTGAGCATCGTAAACTCAAGTTGAACTCTTATGTCGGAAGAGATTAAGCATGATGTCTGGATAAGTTACCTAGCGGGGGTAGCCCAGACGCGATGCGTAGGTAGTTTTAAGAACGTGGACGGTGTTGGAATAGTTGCATGCGATGTATAGTACGGATTGTAGACAAGGAAAGTTGGACATGTTGGACTTAGTCCATGTTGCTAAGGCTAAATGTTATGAACGACTAGATGAAAGACTTGAGTTATGTGTGAGATAGACAACGGTTGGGCGAATAGGCGTTGCGGAGAATTGTTGCGATCGGATGCGCAATGACTTAATGCAATGCGAGCGTTAGATGGCCGACGAGAAACTTATAGGATCGAAGTAACGGTTTTGAGTTAAGTTATACGCAGAAATGTTTGGGAGGTGTGGTGGCCCATGCAGGTCAGAGCATATCGTACCGGTTATGTAACTGTACTGGTACGAGCCTGCGACTTTGACTAAACCTTAGAAATCTCAATCGACTCTGCCTTGAAAATTCTCCTAGAAATTCTCTACGTCCTTGAAAATTCCATAATTGCTCTCGATTATACTCCCTTGCTTTCCGTACCGTTGATTCTCGTCCCTTCCTATTTCGGGGTGACGAATGATCATGCTGTCTAGGTTCTTCAGAAATTCTTAAATTATAATATAATATTGCTTGACTATTGAATATTTGGTTGTTTATAGATATGAGGATTATAGATGCCATATGCCCTAGATATCTGTTGAAAGGACGGTTAGCCAGTAGTTAGAAGATTATAAGACTTTAGCGACCGTGTTTTGAGGAGTAGTATGACCAAAGGTGGGTAGAAGTCATCAAGTATTCGGAGTTACCAAATGACTAGAGAAGGCCATAACATATTTTGAGGAATTAAATTTGAGAAGATCGTGGTAATAATGGATTTACTCTTTTTATTTTTATTTTGAATTTTAGGCATGGTTGTGAGTTAGAATTTCGAGGACGAAATTATTTTAAGGTGGGTAGATTTGTAGCCTCCCTTCCCGAAATTTTTGAAATTTTTTATTATTTATTTTGATGGTGATTTTAAAATTTGTTTTTATAAATAATTATTTAGTTAATTATTACGGTAGATGATTTTTAGCCATAGTGGAGTTTTGGAGTACAAGACGACTAGGAATCATGGCACGGATAGTGCAGTGGCGTGCTTTGACTAGTGTAATAGTCCTAGTAGGGAAGGCCGAGCCATAGTGACGTCCTAACTAGGAAAACCAAGCCAAGTTGCGACTTAAACCGTACCGAAGTTTTATTTAGTATTTAATTATATTATTGAGTTTTTAAGTACCCGGTTGTACCAAACCTGTCCAAAATAAGCCCAAGTCAAATCCAAGCCCAGGTAGGCATGTCGTGGGACCAAATACGACCTTGTAGACATGTTTGGTAAATGCAAATATTTTCGTATATATATTTTTAGGACTTGGTAATTATTCTCTAAATATTTTTATAGGAAGATTATAGGTATTATCATTATTAAATAATGTTTACAAAATTTGTAGGATCTTCTGGAGCCAGATAAGTAGTATCCATCAGAAACAACTTTTGGGCTATTTTAATTATTATTAAGATTTTATTATCATTAATATTACTTTGTCGTTATTAAATGAAAACGGTTTAGGTTTATTAAATTATTATTATATATGATATGTATATATATACGTGTATACATATTTCTATGAATAAGACACTATGTTATGAATATATATATGTAGGTGTACCTGTGTATGTATGCATAAATATATAAAGATATGTGTGTTCGTGTATATATATATAAATACATATGTGATTGTATACATACATGTGTATAAAATATATAAATGAATATATATAAATGTATGTGTATATATATATAATATATATATGTATATGTGTGTATTTTTTTTTTTATGTGTGTATATATATATAAATATATATATAAGAATATATATGTGAGAATATGTGTATATATATATATATATATATATATATATATATATATATATATATATATATATATATATATATATATATTATAAATATATGTATATGCGTGTATATATATTTATATATATGTATATACATAGAAAAAAAAATATATGTATATACATAGATACTGTATATGTGTAGTATATATAAATATATACTATAAATGTATTTGTGTATTTATATATAAATATATATATAAAATGTATACGTGTATATGTAAATATATATATATATATATATATATATATATATATATATATATATATATATAATATATATATATATATATATATATATATATATATATATATATATTTTTTTATATATACATTTTATATATATATAAAATGTATACGTATATATGTAAATATATATATATATATATATATATATATATATATATAAATATATATGTATTAAAAGAAAAAGAAAAGGAAATAGAAGGGAAACAGTAGTAGCCCAGAAGCCCACAGCCCGGGCCCAACCACCCCGAGCTGAGCCCATCCCCTGCTGAACCAATTCCCCTCAAAGCCTCACCCGAGCTTCCTTCGGTTCCCTGTGTAATATATATACAACACATGCACACACGAAACCGCTGGTAAACCCTAACACAATGCCCCGTCGACCCCCACACGACGGCGACACCCTCTCCACGCCCTGGACGGCCACTAGGAGCCGCGCGCACGCGCGCCAGCGCCACCGCGGGCGGCCGTCGGTCGGCGATGGAGTCGCCGGAGGCCACACGCGCGCAGTGCGCACAGGAAATAGAGGAAAACAACAGCAGGTACCCCTATTTCCCGATCTTTTTTGTATTGGATATTCGACCAAATCGAGAAGTATTAACTCCTATGTGTAGTCAACATATACCCCGTCTAATCCCAGTAAATAGTTCCGAGAATCTTAGGATAACATGTTCGGGATTTCGATGCAAAGTCGACAAGAAACCATTTCGAAAACAGCCTCAAACCAGTCCCAAATAGCTCTGTTTGAGGATCATTTTCGATCAATCCAGTCCAATATTAGAAAAACTATTTGAAGACACTTTTTGACAACATGTAGGGCTTCGAATCCCTTCTTACGGAATTTGAATTCATCGACTACTCGTCGAGAAATCGAATCCCAAAGTTCAACAAAAACCAGTTTCAAAAACTAGAAAAATTCATCCACACGACGTGCGTCCCGCCAAACCGGGCGACGTGGTCGCGCACTGTAAGCATCGAAAGCTGCGTAACGGCTTCGTGGTCGTGTGGGCTTTGGCGGAATTCAAATTGGTCGCGTGTGCACGACGAATTTGATGCGTATCCGTCGAAATTCACCGTATTGTTTTTCTGGTCCTGTATGCCAAGTTTGATCCAATTCTGAGACAGTTGATAAAATTACTGTTTCGCGGGCCCCATGGTCCGACTCAACGGATGATTTTGTGCACGGCCAGTCGGAATCCAACTTTGGACATACGGTTGGGTTCGTATCGGAAAACTGGATCCGTAGACATGTAGTTTGACAACTTTAGAGACCATTGACTCTGGCATGCTTTTCGGTACAAAGCGGGTCCAATGGCGGACATCATTTTTGCCTAAAATTACCGTTTTGCCCCTGTGTCCAGAATTGGACTTAAGGACAGGCAATCCTAACTAATTTGACTATTCTGAGAATGTTGGTAACATTTATTTCAGCTTTCGGAGACAGTTGTGATGACTTGGACTTTCTGACTTATTGATTGGCGATACATTGTTGGTTCTCCGTGCAACCTCCAGGCAAGTATACCTTGTCGAACATATACGATATTTACATGGTTTCTCTTTCCTTATTATAGTCCTTTTATATTGTCACATGATTCCGTATTGTGATTGATTCGTCCTTGATTGCTTTACTTGTTCTAGATTACGTGCACGTATAGGATGTTTGACATTGCTAGAATATTGGTCTCTTGTGTTACCCTTTTCTCGTAATTGAGTTGTCAGTTTCTATATCTGTCCTTGACCATTCTCGACTGGGAGTATCTTGCATTGTACTACAGTTGAGATATACTATAGATTGGGAGTATCTTACATTGTACTACGATCTATAGCCGATTCTTCTACCTTGATATCACTTGATTGACTTGACTTAAGATATATTATAGATTAGGAGTATCTTACATTATACTACGACCTATAGCATATATTGATTGATTGACTTGACTTGTGACACTATAAATTGGGAGTATCTTGTATTGTACTACGATTTATAGGAGTCTACTTGACTTTGTATCCTTTAGGAGAGAAGATCGATACTAAAATTGGCTAATCTTGACCGGGATTATCTTGCATTGTATTATAGTCAAAATCTACTATAGATTGGGAGTATCTTGTATTGTACTACAAGCTATAGAGGTTAATCGATTGATTGGTAGCTAAGTCTAGTATTACATTTCCACACGACTCGTCGTCCTTAGATGTTCTCCTTGCAGTATTCTTATCCTTCTCACATGTTATTTACTGCCATATTAGTAGGCATATTTTATGTATCTTGCTAGTCCTCTGAGGACCTGATGATCTCTTCAGGTAGATGATTGTACGGAGTTAGTTAGCTGAGCATATGGTAGTTGACTTCATCTGCATGATTCAGGTATTTTGTTAGTGTTATTGCTTACTATCTTTCTCGTGCTTTTATGATATACCCTGCTTATCAGCTTAGTTGTATAGACTCCTATTATTCTTGGAGTCTAATTGAACAATATGCTAATGGGCTGCAGACCATGACGCATACTTGTTCATTCTTGTTTATATGATTCATGTGGATTGAGATATAGTTTAGATTAAACATGATACCCATGACCTTGACAGCTTATACGTACTCGAGTCGGGCTGGAGTCTGCTCGATACGTAGCTGGCTCGCTCACGAACTCGCATCCGAAAAAGTAGGTACGGGTCGTGACAGGAGGATGATCGCATGTTATGGGATAATGCATAAGAGAAGTATTTTGGGGAATATGTGCTAAGATTTGACTAAGTTGAGTACGGAATGATTGGTGCTTGAGAATTTAAGTTGAGCCTGTTAGTTCATCCCGATATCCTACAACTGAGCTTGGCTGAAATGCATATATTGGTGGGACGCCTAAAATATGTGTATGATCCAAACTAAGTTGTATGATTCCAACGATAGTAGCACGAGATCGTGAAACAATCTAGCGGGACACTTGGTTTAAGTGTTAGTTTCGGTTCGAGGACGAACCTTGTTTTGAGTGGTATATTATGTAATGCCCCGCTCCGCACGGTACATTATGATGAGTCATTGACTCGAAGAGTTGCATTGACCCGATGAAGTATCGATGTGAATCGATACAAAGCCTAAGTCCGGTTGGAACAAAGTATTGATTTCGGTTGATCTGGTATGCAGGCTATGCTTTTAAGCTGGACGATAAGAGTCGATATTTTGCCTTATTCAAAATAGTATTCGTAAAACCAAATCGTCGCCTTGCAACGGACTATGGCTTGGGCACGATAGGCCGAATCAATCGAGTAGTTCAACAAAATGGCTAAGTCAGGAGAGTTAGTCGTGCAACCAAGTTATTGAATCGAGCCGCTTCAACCCGACGAAACGATAAGGCGCATCGGCTTAAGGTGGGCAAGTTCTTGACTCTCTCTCCCTATTCCATTACGTCTAATAAAATATATCCTTGTATGTGTAAGTTTCCATTAAGTAGGCGAGCGTGGCTCGAATGGTTAAAAGTCTTAGTATGTGTCGAACATTAAGATAGAATATTGAACATTGAAGCGACGTGCATTAAGTGTACGGGTCGCAGTAGGGTGGTTATGGTAGAACATTGAAAGGCAATATCGAGATGTGCATCATGTGTACGACCCTAAAAATATTGAACACTAGGCCTAGAACATGGATTATGGCGTTATGCGTGCCCTCGTACATAAAATCTACGAAATGACTAAGTAACTATGGAACTGCTGTATGCGAATAACTTATAAATGGAATGCGTTGAGTATAAGTACGAGAAGTCTAAGCCATTGGGTGTCGTACATCAATACGGAGGTGTTGGGGCATAACGCCAATAAAAATTGAGATAGAGATAACGTGAATATGTTTATGGAACGTGAATATGTTTACGGAACATAATATGTTTATGGAATGGGATTATGTTTATGTAACGTGAGATTGTTGGAATGATATGATTTGTTTGCTATGGCGCATATTGCATGGTCAATGGACTAGGATGGCCCGTGCACGGGTGCGGCTTCCCTCGGACGGTTACGACCGGGGCACCGGGACCGTTCGGTCTAGGAGGGAATTATGTATGGTATTTATAGTGCACATCATTAAGGCAGATTGTGACCGACCAGTGTTGTCATAAGCTATAATATCAGCAAGTTTGCGATCCTTCGGGCACTGGGCTAGCAACCCGTACTGGAGCAATCATAGGCTTACATATAAGGATGCCAAGTCCATTACGGTGCGAAACACCGTGACCTTCATATAGATAGGGCCAGTGAGCTGAGATTAGAGTTGGGTGCAGGCGCAGAGCCTACCACCCTTATGCATATGTCTAAGTTTATGGTTGGTTGGTTGCATAAATTGTATGATTGTTATATAAAGTTCTAACCATTGCAGGCTAGGAAAAATGGGACGGAGATGAGCATGTTCACTATGTTTATGTTCAGATTATGCCTAACTGTATCTGCTGCAGGAACACGATATTGGACAGATTTATATTAAGTTATTATGCTTGAATATTACCATGAAACTGATCCTAAGGCTAAATAGAAAGATCACCAAATAATGTTGCATGTTTCACAAAATGTACTTAGTATTTGGTTTGGGTGCGAGTGGGACTTGATCAGTGCAGCGAGGACGAAAGCACTAATCCCCCACTAGTTTGTTCGCAGGTTCAGGTTATGATCGGCTCGGGGCGGGGCTTGGCTTGGACACGCCGAGACATGGAGTCCTTAGCGTTTCAAGTGGAGCTACCGCATAGGCGTTCGGACTTGCGACATGGAGATGTCCGGCCGAAGACTACTTGTTGGCTATAAAAAGACATAATATATGGAACAATGTAATCCTTTATGAGCTAAGAGAGATGATGAGCGTTGTAGCCAATTGGCATGTTAAGTTGGGCTATTCATAGCCTTTAAAATCTTTAGTTCATTATCAATAAAAGAGATCCTTATTGTATAGTCTGCTTTCTTCCGCTGCTTATGTTATCAATTTGAGATCAACACTATATAAACCTGTTATCTTGCCTTGCACGGGCGTAACTCCAGGCTCGTACGGCATCACATCCCAGCAAGGATGATGATTCGGGTGAAATCTAGTGAGGATGAGCGATTTCCCGGATCGGGGCATGACACTGAATGCCGATGCTGCGAAGTTCATGGGGTTGCTAGAGAATGTAAGGACTCCTTTGTATCCTGGTTGTGAGGATCATTCACCATTAAAGGTAGTTACAAGACTGCTAAGCATTAAGTCTAATTTTAATATGTCTCAAGAATGCTATAATCGAATTATCGAGTTGATTATAGAGATCTTGTCGGAGAGTGCCAGGTTACCTACAAATTTCTACCGATCTAAGAAAATGGTGAGATCACTCTAGATGGGATATAATAAAATTGATACATATCGCAACGGATGCCTGTTGTACTACAAGGATGAGGTGCAGATTTTGTGGTACTGATCGCTATAAGGCAACAAGTTCAAAATAGGACTCCTGGTGCAAGAAAGGTGACCGATTTGATACACTACTTGCCTTTGACGTTGCAGTTACAGAGGTTGTTTATGGTAAAGAAGACAGCCGAGAACATGAGTTGGCACAGGCGGAAACAGATCGATGGAGCTTTGGATCATCCATCCGATGGAGAAGCATGGAAGCACTTAGATTAAGAGTATCCAAATTTTGCTTATAATCTGCATAATGTAAGATTGGGGCTATCCTCTAACAGTTTTACCACGTTCGGAATTTTGGGTTCCTAATATTCATGTTGGTAAGTAATTGTCACTCCGTATGACCTACCGCCATAGATGTGTATGAAGACTCCTTACATGTTCCTAACCGTTATTATTTCAGGTCCGAATAATCCGAAAAGGAATATCGATGTGTACTTAAAGTCGTTGATAGATGAGTTGAATCAACTGTGGAAAGCAGATGCCAACACGTATGATATTTCCAAAAAGCAGAACTTTCAGACAAAGGCCGTACTGATATGGACCATCAATGACTTTTTGGCCAATAGAATGTTAACGGGATCGAGCACTTATGGTCGTATCTCATGTCCGTATTGCATAGACCGCACGAAGGCTTTCCATTTGAAACACGGAGGAAAATTGTGCTTCTTCGATTGTCATCAACAGTTCCTGCCGCAGGATCATTCGTTCCGGAGGAACAAGAATACTTTTTGTGCCGGCATTGGAGAGAAAGCCAATCCATCGCTAAGGTCGACCGGAGACACGATATGGGAGAAAGTCAAAGATTTTGCAATTACTATCGAAGAGCCTACAAAGGAATACAAGTGTGATGAATTTGGTTTTACTCATAATTGGATGAAAAGGAGTATATTCTAGGACCTGCCAATTTGGATCCACCAATCTGATCAAACGTAACCTAGATGTCATGCATATTGAGAAGAATGTGTTTGACAACATAATTAATACTGTGATGGACATAAAGGAAAAGACGAAAGACAATTCCAAGGCCAGGTTGGACTTGGAAGATATATGCAGACGTCTTGCGTTGCATTTGATAAATGAAGGCAATAGAAAGTATAAGCAGCCTAAGGCAATTTTCTTACAAGACAGGAAGGATAAAAGAAGACTTTGTAGGTGGATTTAGGGCCTAAAATTTCCTTACGGGTACATGTCAAATTTAAGAAAATGTATCGATCTGAAGGAGAACAAAATGACGAGTATGAATAGCCAAGACTGTCACGTATTTATGGATATGTTAATTTCGATTGCATTTCGAGAATTATTACCGTCGGTCATTTGGGAATTACGGTAATACTGTACAATCTAGAGAGGGTGTTCCCTCATGGATTCTTCGACTCCATGGAGCATTTGACAATTAATATTTCCTATGAGACACGTGTTAGTGGGCCAGTCGGTTATCGGTGGATGTACCTATTTGAGCGACATTTGAACCACCTAAAGAGAAAGGTAAAAAAATAAGGCTCGGGTCGAGGGTTCTATTTGTGAAGCCTATGTTCTCGAGAAGATTACAAACTTCTGCTTGATGTATTTCAAGCTACATGTTGCTACTAATAGAACAAGAGCTCCGAAAAATGATGATGGATATCTTGAATCTAATGATGCAATATTGAAAGTCATCAATGCTTTTGGAAAACCTTCGGAGAAAATGAAGAAAAGATATCAGAATAACGAGGAACTAAGGGCTACTCAGTTATATATATTACTCAACTACGACGAGGATGAAGTAGAGAAGCTTGAGGGGTAAGTAACTTATACGTTCATGTTTATGTCATCTATACATGTAATAGTATATAATATTATTATTACACTAATTGGCCGATGTGTTGCTTTTTCTGTACATTTAATAATAAGGTGAGGTCGAGCAGACTGTACATAATAGATGAAGAACTAGAACAGGAAATGAGACATCATTTTCCTTCATGGTTGAGTACATATGTAAGGAGCTCGGTAAAATATTTTTTATATATGCACTTTATACAGTAATTAACAAAACACTGAATTTAATATATTATCTTGTGGTATTTAGGTCGATCGTACAGATGCAACACTAGAGAAGAATCTATTAGAACTCTAGCCAATGGGCCAATTTATTTTGTCAAAATCTAGCCAAGCTACTGTATGAATGGGTTTAGGTTCAAGTCAACAAATGCTCCAATCAGAGAGAACTTTACGATCTTGATTCGACAAAAATAGTTGTTTGTGTATCAGATCTACAAACTACAAAGATGTCGATCCAGGCAATGATTTATATGGCATCTTACAGGAGATTGTGGAGTTAACATATAACTACGGTATAGAGCCGGCTAAGATCGTGTTGTTCAAGCGTGATTGGTTTGATACGATCAAAGATCAAAGTTGAAAAATTAACAAGCATGGTCTTATGGATATTGACTGCCGACATCGATATCAAGGATATGAACCATTTTTCCCAGCAAGTCAGGCTCAATTCGATTACTTTATTACTTATCCTAGACGGAGAACAACTAGGTTGGACTGGTAGGCAGTATGCAAGACTAAAGCCAGAAATACCTACGATGTTGACAAAATAGCTTATCAGGAGGACAAGCTACCTTTTGTAACAAATACAGTTGATGTGGATACAACGGGGGTTCCACATTACACGTCTAATTGTAGGTAGAAGTATCCGAAGAGAAAAACGAATTAGATGAAAGAGAAGACGAGGAGGAAGAGGAAGATGAGGATGCGGAGAACGAAGAAGATGAATTTTTAGAAGATAATTGAAAAGAAAATAAAATGTAAAATATATTTAACCACTAATTAGTCTCCATATAACAACTATTTAGATTTGTGATATGTACTGTCATTTTGTTTAACCCCTAATTAATCTCTATATTTCTATCAATCTTACCAGATGGCACCCATGATCTGAGTACGTCGCTTGAGAGAGGCACAGATGGCTGCTGTGGAGAAAGTGGTACCTCCTGCTGCTGAGGAGTAAATGCTACCTCCTGCTGCTTAGGCGGTGATACCTAAAGCAGAGATCAAGGTTAAGAAAGAAGTGCTACCTCCTACTATTAAGGAGGAAGTGATTCCTAAAGCTGAGATCGATGTAAAGGAGGAAGTGGCACCAGAAGGCAGTGGCACTGAGAGTTCCAATCACGCAGCTCCTATAGATGATCTTGATCACGTGGACCCTTCTTATGTGCGGTGGCTGAGGGTGTGGTATCTACCCCAGCGTAAAGGGTAGAGTTATATATATGATGTGACTTTTGATCGGATTTGTCTCTGGTAGACTTATTTTTGGATTAGACTTGGATGTTTTTACAACTCTGGATGTTTTTTGTTATTTTCTAAACATGGTTATTATCTAGACATGGATGTTTCTGGATGCTATTATCTAGACTTGGTTATTATCTGGAAATTTAACGAAGGGTTTCTCCGGGTCTATTTTTTATAAACTGTGATATGTTAGATGCATGTAGATTGGATTTAGAATATTGTATTATATTTTTTATATATATCTTTTTTTTTGGTATGGCAGGACGAAGAGGATCGTACCTCGCAGCATCCCGCGCCGGTAGAGGTTCCACCTGTAGAGAAGCATCTCGTGCCGGTAGAGGTTCCACCTATGGACGGAGTGCTACTCCGTTATCGGATGATGGTTTGAACCCTCGTCTCCTAGTACTCCAGTGTAGCGACCAGTCACATCTATGACTGCATCGATGGTACGTAGCAGTACTCCTAGGATAGACAGTTCCAGGCCTGAGACTGCCCCGTCCAGCGTTCTGAATGTTGACGGCACTATGGACATGGAGGAGAGGGTAGTGGAGGTCCAACCTACTCCGTCTCCATATGATCCGAGCAATCCTCCATGCGCCCCTTTGGATGACACGAGGATGGAGATTTGGTCCGACGGGCCTACAAAGTAAGTTAAATAGTTAACATTAATTTATAAATATATCTATATATTCATGAATATAATTATCGTTGTGTAGATATCGTCCCCCATCAGTTCAGAGGGCATTGGAGCTATTTCTGAGGTCCAACTATGGTGGTCCTTGGATCAACTACTCTGATGCCTCGGACGAGAGGAAGGCATTCTAGTTTACCCACTTCAAGGTAACTAAAGTATATTGCTTTTAGTATAAATTATCTTTTATGCATATTATATAACTAACTAATTTAATTCTTCTAGAAAATATTCTTTTATCCCCCACACCGGGCTGAGAAGATCGAGAAGCAATTTTCTGCCGTGGCTGACAAGTTGATCCGAGATGCGATCGACGAACAGAAGGCTTGAGAGCGCTATGGAAGACCGATCCAAGGTTGGATCACGTCTGAGAAGTGGACTGCGGTGAGGGCTAGATTTAACGATCCTAGGTACAACAAACAGTCGGAGAAGGCCAAGATGGCTAGGATGAGGGCAGGAAAGTGGTGTGGTGGCTCGATTCCTGTAAAGAAACATTTTTGTCGCCTGGTATGTATTTTACTGTAATATATTATTTTAATAAAAATAGAAATAAAATGTTTAATTTTAATAACAAATAAATTATTATAACAGATAATGAGGGGTGAGGACGCCAACATGGTGGCCGTCTTCCTGGCCACCCATCGAAAGGACGGAAAGCTTATCGATGATAGGACCATGCAGAGCTATATATGTATTACTTTACGTGTCACTAACTTTTGTATAACTTAAGAAATGTGCAATATATATCCATAGACGGGGAACAACTAGGTTAGTAGTAAATATTATGCTTATCGAGATGCATACTTTTCTAGGATGAGTATGTTAGGCTAGAGTGTGAGATTACTAGTGCACCTGCAGAGGGAGGGGCTGGTACTTCTTCGCAGCCACCTTCGGCTCGAACATTGGATGAGCTCAGGATAACCGCTGTTAGTGGTCTTCAAAGGGGTACGTACTACGGTACGGGATCCTACGGTGCCTTTGTGGCAACGCAGTCATCCAGTGCCACCTCTAGCAACGTGCATTTCCCACAACCCTCATAGGAGTCGGCCCGAGTGGAAGAACTCCGTCGCCAGGTTACAGAGCTGCGTGACACGTTGTTGCAAAGGATTACAGAGCAGCCCATGTCCCCGCCGTAGATGAACGATGCGGCGCTAACTGCATGATTTGATATGCTCGAGTGCACCAGTAGGGAGACGAGCGAAAGGACGGATCGTGTTGTTCATGCGGTACAGAAGAGGATAAATCTTGCCGTTCAGGAAGTGCAGGGGTCGAAGATCGCCATAGGCGATCAGCTTTCGAGGCTAGCGACTGTTATGGATTCTACTAACTCTAGACTTCTAGCCATGGAGCAGACACTTCCTTATCGTGCGTCGGCATCCACATCGACTGTATAGGTTCCACTGCCTCCTCCTCCTCCTCCTATTGATGAGTCGTCACCGGTGACGCTGACACCAGCACAATATAGGTTTATGTTGTCCCAGATGCAGGGACTGCCTCCTCCTCCTTCTGACCAGGCATAGTCCTTTATTGGACTTATTTTATGTGTTGCATTGTTTATTGACCCATTGTTGGGTCTTTATGTATTTATTTTATTTATTTAGTGACAGTTTGTGTTATGTTGACCCTGTTGAAACATTATTGGACAAACTCTTTTTATAGCAGTTTGGTAGTGAATTTGTTTCCACCAAGCTATTTTATATCTTTCTTGTAGTTTGATTCTATTTGTTTGATTATTGGTTGTGTCTTTTCCTCATTTGTCTGATTATGTTGGTTTACCGGTTGAGTTTTCCAACAAAGGGGTCGACGAACCCAGAAAATTCTACGAGGGTTTCTCCGGGTTTATTATTTGTAAATTATTGTTTGCAAATAATAAACCCAGGAAATTGTTTGCTGACCCATTGTTGGGTCTTTATGTATTTATTTTATTTATTTAGTGACAGTTTGTGTTATGTTGACCCTGTTAAAACATTATTGGACAAACTCTTTTTATAGCCGTTTGGTAGTGAATTTGTTTTCACCCGGCTATTTTATATCTTTCTTGTAGTTTGATTCTATTTGTTTGATTATTGGTAGTGTCTTTTCCTCATTTGTCTGATTATGTTGGTTTACCGATGTTGAGTTTTCCACCGAAGGGGTCGACGAACTCAGGAAATTCTATGAGAGTTTCTCCGGGTTTATTATTTGTAAACTATCATTTAAAATGCGGGTAGATTCTTGATGGAAAAGCGAATAGAATCCTATTTTTTAATTTTTTTTTAAAGTTAGCGATGCATCACGTTTACCGACGAATAGCGACGTAATTATTCTCCGTCAAAGGATTGGTGGTGGGGCGAGCCAGAATTCTCTGTCAAAGGATTCTGGCTCGTCCTACCACCAATCGAAAACTTTTTACTTCTGATGTTTTGAATATGAAGCTTTGCTTCGCGTTTGCTTTTACATTTTGCTCTAGTAGAGGAAGCCATGAGATTCATGCTATCAACCGTAAATGATACCGATTCCGATATCGATACTATGAACTTTGGTTAATATTAATATTTTCACACTTCTCTAGGCTTTGGTTGAGGTGGATATCATATGATGTGGAATAGGAGGCCACATGACCCAAATGAGAAGAAGGGAAGTAGAAAGGATACACTCTAGATACTTTCAATTAAACCCCAAACTTACCTTGACAATTATCCAATTTCTAAAATATCTTATATACTACTAGGAGACTCACTCCATACACTCTAGGTACTATGATATACTACTAGGATACTCACTCTATACACTCTTACTTATGCAAGCCTTTTGAGGCAATCAACGTTATACTAGATTTCTGAAAAAATCTATAGGCCCAAAAGACTTGGCATAAGTAAATTTAATTTCCAAAGAAGGGCTCACATGTACACTTGATTTCAGGCTAACATTGACACTTAACATAAGAGATAATGATATCTCTGTCGTCTTGTTCCTTGTGAGTCCACAAGGAAAACTTGACCTCGGAATGTCCAAGCTAGCACTTACCTAGCTAGTACTAAGATATCTTATATCCTTTAAGGATACTCACTCTATACACTCTAGGTATTACGATACTCGTTAGTATCAAAATATAAATATAGATACATATATACTTAGATGGATACGTATGTTTCGTATCATGATTATTTAAGAATATCAAATTGACACTCTTTAATCAACATACATCTAATTTTACACATACATACTAACTCTTAATGATATCAATACTCAATTCTATACTACCAAGCCAATTATATAATACTAAACACCATATGATTGTAAATTCATAAAAAAAATTCTATCAAACTACTCTATAAAAATTCAAAATATATCTAAATGGACTCAAATATTGAACACAAATATATTAATTAGGGTGTGTCCATGTGTGTTCATATATGTACACCGTGTGTGTGTGTGTGTGTGTGTGTGTGTGTGTGTGTGTGTGTGTGTGTGTGTGTGTGTGTGTGTGTGTGTGTGTATGTTCATCTATATGAGTGTGTTCGTGTCCGTGTTAGTGGACTCAAATGAACACAAATTCTATTTCACTACACCAAAACAAGCAATTTGTAACATATTATTTTCTTGATTCGTAACGATTATTGTCGTTACAAATTTGAAACGGTTAGTAACGTTACAATAATTAAATAACCGTTACTAACATAGTAATTTTACATTTATTATTTTATTTATTTCTAGTAACATTAATAACTGTTACAAACAACTAACAAAAGTGTGATCCACCAAATTTTTTAACTCACTTTGATTGCTCCCTCTTCTAATTTCATGACACCCTCCTCTAATTTCACGATTCCCTCCAATTTGACTACTCTCACATATCTGTAACCTGAAATTCTTCTCAACTTCTTCCTCTCCTGATCTCAAAACCACCACCCACTCTCTCTACCATTCTCTTCTTCCTTCCTCACAAACCACGACCCCAAGCCTACGCTCTCAAATCAGCCCGATCCATCTCCTCCTCTCCTATATCTCTTCTCTGATTCCCTTCGATCATCTCTCAAGCTCCAATCAGCGAACTCGACGACGTCCCGAGTTGTCTGACCCTATTCCATATCGACTCCAGATCTCAAGAAGTCATTCTCTCTCTCTTTCTCCTTCTATTTATCCATCTCTCTATTTATACTTCTATAAACCCTTATTTTTCTTCTTCTTATTGTGACTGCAGATACATGGATAAGAAGATCCAAAGTAAGTTATCTGATCCCTTCTTGTTGTATTACACCAAAAGTTCACAGAAAAGCTAAACCCTTTCATCATCGTCTTTGTATTTTCAGTTGTTGATGATCACATATGGTTTCGAAATTATCAATGAATGATACTGTGCTGCTTCTTTTGTTTCCACATTACGTAGCCATATCCCTTAAGAATTTTTTCCATTGTCAAAATTAATTTATGCGCTTATGGTTGTTTTATCTTCAAATTAATGAGTAATTTACACTGTGGACTTGTCATACTTATACTAAACTCAAAATGGAGGAATCTACATCAATTGATTTCAATCTAATTAACAACGCTAGAACCACTGATTCAGTCATGACTAAAATGAATATCTAAACTGTTGACTTAATTTTTTTTTAGTTTTTTATGTTCAACTCTAAGTGAATTTTATTCAGATAATGCATAAAAATATTGCATCATAAACAAGATGTAAAGTTTTAGAATTAATCAATTTGAGGAAAAAAGCATATATGTCCAACTATTAAGTTATACTACAACTTATGAATTATACCTACAATTCATTATAATATTATGTTTAAATATTCATATAACATGTTTCTATTAGATTAGACAAATGTGAGCTTTGATGGGTTTTTTATTTCAAGATGTTACTTTACCTATGAACTTAGGATGAATATGAAAACTCAATGAATTAATTAGTTGTAATTATGAATGAATGCACTTATATAAGCATTAGCTCTTGTAACCCTCATAGATCATGCTTCGAGTTATTTTAGTTCAATTACCTATTGTATATATACACTAGATTAGATTTGAACTCGAAATACAGTTGTGAAGTATTAAGTTTTGCCATAATACTAATACGTAGTTAGATATCTTTGTTGTTTAATAGATAAGAAATTGAATTATTGAATTCGACATCTTGCAGATATATGTTCCTCACAACGAGCTAGACTGATAAAGTTGATCGCGGAGGTTTAGACCAAATGACACTTATAGAGGTACTAAATTATTGTTCCATTTAAGTTCATTGAGTTATCTCAGTTTGCCTCATGTTTTTTCATGGATATTCGTTGCACAGGTTGGTCCAAAAACTTTCTTGAACCCAACCAGGTATTTTGTCTCATCACGAGCTTCATATGCTTTTTAAACTCCGGATTAATTTTTACCACAATTTCTAGGATACTATCTTCTAGCTCTCTCCTCTAATTTCATAGAAGTTTAATACTCTTTGCATAAGGCCTAACTAGCATTCTGTTATACCTTAATCTCTTCCATGATTATGTAGAGCGAAAAAGAAAAGGAAAAATCCTCACCATCCAAGTATTTTACCATTAGGTTGTTGAGCATGAGAAAGCTCCAAAAAGAAAACAACAGTTTTTATGACTTAGTCTACACCAACTGTCTATCTTAGCCTAGTTCCTTGCCATTATAGCTATGTGTAGAAGAAAGCTATTCCATTAAACTTAGAAGGCAGGTGCCAGTTGGTGAGTAGGTAGGCCAACCAGTTTGGTTGTACAGTTTAAATTCATGCGCTGCATCAGGAACCCTTCAGACTTTAGTTGTGTTTACACTCTTATCGATGTCTTTAAGTTGAATTATTACTGTAATAGCTTTTAGCTGCATGGAAAATCTTACATAATCTTCATGTTTAGTTTGGACTGATGTTTGATGTCTAAACTTTTATGTGTTGTTAGTCATGTAGCAAAGCAATTACACAAGGCTAAGTATATATATTTAGTGTTCAAGCTAATCATTCCACCTATTGGCTTATTGTATGGTGTCTCGGATCACAGGACCCAAAATTTCTCAGCTTCGTAATGAATCGGGTTTGAATATAACACATATTGGTTCGACTAACTTACCTCTTCTTTAGATCTGATTAGTTTTTTAAATTCTTTGTGTTCCTTACGTCCATATGAATTTTCCCAACTTCGTAATAAATTAGGACATTTATGTTCCGCTTCCCTTCTTATGCCCACAGTTTTGTTGCCGTAAAATCCACTTTCAATACATGACATAGATTCCAAATTGGGTATAACCGATACGAGTCAGTCATTAAGCATATCATTTCTTCAAATTCTTTGTCAGGTACTAAAGCTTTGATGTCTTTGTCATTGTAATAATAGCGCAAACTTCCATTAGAACTCTACAGTTTGTTTATTCTGGTCCTTTAGAGCTTTTATACACTCTTGTTTGGGTTAAGTCAGTACATGGGTTTCAATACAACATTTCATATACAGGGAAGTTTTGGGCTAAAGATGACCAATCTTCTCATCTTTAGCTATAGTTGCTAGATATGCATTTATTCTTAGATTCCCCGTGATATTTAGATGGCATCGTTCTGAATCATCTGTTCTTGTTAAATGGTAAACATTATATCTACTTTACTAGGAATATTGTTCTCAAATGCAGTAATGGTTTTGAAAATTAGTATTCTCTTTCATATGGAGACAGGGAGTATTGAAATGAGAAAAAAAGAGTTGAATGAATGACCTGATAGATCTGTGTTATATATATATATATATATATATATATATATATATATATATATATATATATACCATGACTGGCAGTTGCCTTCCTGTCGGTCATTATATAGTTTATTTTATTACTATTTCCCTTTTTCAGGTTAATTGAAGGGCGCAGCTTGTCCTTTTTTTTGGATTAAGGACAAAATGCATATCTTGCTTCATAAATGTGCTTAACAACATATCATATTCTCCTAGTGCATTTTGAGCCAATTTAGGATGGTTTATGGTTTCAAACTCATTTTGGGGCATATTTAGAAATAGACCAAAGGACGTTTACACAATGCCTAAGATTCATGTCTATGGATTCTCCAAGGGTGGTAACCCCGAATTTGATTTCCAAGAGGTTTATTCACTCTCAAATCATTCAGCAAAGTGATTCTTCAAGATTTAAAATGCTTATGAATCATAGTTAAATATCTGCTATATATGCTTCAACTCAATACTTTCTCTATATCTGCAGCGGATAAACATGGTTCCTGATGAGAGAGTGGAGGATATGGAAATGCACAAGCTCCCAAAAAATGGGAGCTATGTGCATCATTTATCCTACCAAAAAATGCTGCCTTTACAAACCATAGACATAAAACTCTGAGAAATTGACCAATCACATCCTTTGCCTTTGTTGTTAGCAAGACATTAGTGACGACCAGAGTCTCTCTTTGAACCTACAAGTATCTGAAATGCAAGAAAATGTCTTTTTTTAATCTTACTTAAAGAAGGCTTTACTTTCTCTACCTTTTACTATTATATTTTCTGTGTATATTTTTATTTATTTGAGCATGCTTTTTTGGCGGGGTACTAGAAAATCATGAGGTATTAGTGGTGGCTGGGCTGGGTTAGCCTTAGTTGGCACTGCCAAAAGTGTGCTTCAAGTGGCTGGGCTGGGTTAGCCTTAGCTCATCTTGCGTGTGTTGCTATTGATATATCAAGAATAACATTTCTTCGGTACCTTGAGGTTACCTACAATAATAATTGTATTTAGCTGAAGAGAAATAGTTATTAGCTAAAAAGGAGATACTTCAACAAGTACAAATATGAAAATGGGCATTCATAGTAGCTAAACATATTTACTTGGATTATCTACTGCAATTAATGATATGTGATAATCTCAGCTTTAAATATATCTAAGAATAAAATTTGCAGGCATTGGTCTCTTGTATATGTCAGTGTATATGTCATTTAACTGATTCTAATGGCATTATGATCTATTTATTGCATGGAAACGAGTACAATATAGAATTGCAGACAACATGGTAGGTGAGAGCCATGGCAGGCATGCACTAGCGAAAAGCCGAAATAGCACACGCCAATCCGATGCCTTCATCGCACTACTAGGTATATGGAGATACATGTTAAAATGCACATTGTATCCATTCCATTGATTAGAGTTAACGAGGCATATCTTTTCAACATTGATTTCTATCTCATAATGTAAGAATGCTATATGTTTTCTAGGTTGCTTCAATGTTACTTCTGTCGTTATCCATTACATGGTTAGTCTTAACACCTTAGTCAGAAACAATTTCATTACTCGGTATAGCCTGTGAACTAAATAACTAATAATGATACTTATGTCGTTATCCATTACCTGGATAGTCTTAACACCTTAATGATATATGATATTGTTGAGAATCAATAAGGCACTTTAGTCCCACATTGGAAAATATAGTATGAAGAGGAGTTGGAACCTCTATATGTAGCAAGTAGTAGCCCATCAATAAAATCATCCATTATTCATTTTCTCCAAACCTGTAATGGGTAAAGGCACTGTCGCATGCACTCTTTCTCTCACTCTCACCAATGTCTTACATGCTTCATCTTTTTCTGTCAATCTTATATCTATTAGTGCCATTATTCTTGACCTAAACTGTACTGTTTCCTTTGACATTCCTACGGTGACTTTTCAGGAGAAGGGGACAGGACGATGACTAGGGACTGGCACATGGCATAAGGGATTGTGGTACTTGGACAGGACCAAACTGGACGAAGCATTGGCATCTCTAGTAGCAGAAGCACAACTGGACGCTTCACGTCGTAGTGTAGAAGACGAATTACTACTCCACCACCAGCGTGCCGGGCATTCTTTCTTTCAAGTTATTAGTTGAATGTATCCGTTCTTATATCAAAGGGCTAATAAAAAAAAGTTATTTTGTAATGCATGTGAGTTGGAAAAATATACCAGGACCTCGTATGCGAGCTCAGGGAATAGAAGTTCCGCCGCATTTGATATGATACATTCGGACGTATGGGGCCCTTGTCCTATAACCGGTATTAACGGTTTTAGATGGTTCGTCACTTTTATTGACTGTTATACCAGCGTGACCTGGGTCTACCTTATGAAGAATAAAAGTGACGTCCTTGAGGCTTTTTAAGATTTTTATTGCCGGGTGGAAACGCAATACAATGTTAAAATTAAATGTTTCCGGTCTGACAATGGGACGGAGTATACAAATAAGAGGGTTGCTGAGTATTTATCTACTCATGGAATACTACATCAAACTTCATGTGCCTATACACCGGCACAAAATGGTGTGGCCGAACGGAAGAACAGGCACCTGCTGGAGGTCGTACGAATGATGATGCTGGCTATGAATGTCTCGAAACACTTATGGAGGCAAGCTGTATTGACGGCCTCTTATCTCATCAACAGAATGTCGTCTCAGGTATTGGACTGGAAGATACCGTTGGAGATGCTTACTAGTACAACTACATACATTGTTCCCCCGAAAGTATTTGGGTGTGTGTGTTTTATCCAAGATAACAGGCGAGGAGTTGGCAAACTGGATCCTAGAGCGGTTAAGTGTGTATTTGTCGGGTACACAGCGACTCAGAAGAGATATGCATGTTGGAGCCCAGTCGAGCGGAAGATGTTTGTTAGCATAGACGTTACATTCAGAGAACTGGAACCATACTATGGTTCGGATGCAGGTTCAGCGTTTGGTGACACACCTAACACAGAGGGTGTTAGACGTGAGGGGGAGATAATAAGTCCAAACGTGGTAGTCGGATCTGTTCCGTGCCCGGTCGTAGAAAATTGGACGAGAGGGAGAGATAACAGTGACTCTGATACGGAGGATGAAGAAGAAGATACATATGTTACGCAGGAGAAGACAAGGGAAAAGGAGCTCCAAGTCTGCAGAAGGAGACAACAGAAGTCCAGTACTGTGTCGTGCCTATTGCCTACTGTACCAAGTCCCTCGTCTACTCTTGCCCCAACTCTTGAAGATATTGCCCCCGTACTGATTCACTCTGATTCTGATACGGATCTCTCTGACTTGGATGGTATGATCTCTCCACCACCTATTGCTCCCTTAAGGAGATCTCCTCACATCAATGCGGGTAAGGCTTCTAGTCGTTGTGATGATTATGAACATGATATTGCCAATTTCTTGTCTTATTCTAATATTTCTCCGAATTATCAATCCTTTATTGCATCGTTAGACTCTACTTCTTTGCCTAAGTGTTGGCAGGAAGCAAAAAAAGATCCAAGGTGGAAAGCTGCAATGATGGAAGAACTTGGAGGCACTAGAGAAAAATAAGACATAGGAGCTGGTTCCATTATCCAAAGAGAAAAAAAACTGTGGGATGCAAACGGGTGTACACAGTGAAGGAGACACCAGAAGGAAAAGTAGAGCGGTACAAAGCGAGGTTGGTTGCAAAAGGATACACACAATCGTATGGCATCGACTATGATGAGACGTTTGCCCTAGTAGCAAAAATGAGCACGGTAAGAACTCTGGTCTCCATTGCAGCAAACTATGGGTGGAAGCTATACCAATTAGATGTTAAGAATGCCTTTTTCTACGGGGACCTACAAGAAAAAGTGTACATGGAGCTCCCGCCAGGATGCTATGCGACAGAATCAGACGGAGGGACATCGCGTGGAAAAGTGTGTAAACTAAAGAAGTCACTATACGGGCTCAAGCAATCTCCTCGAGCCTGGTTCGACAGATTCAGAAAGGCTATTACTGGCATGGGATACCATCAAACAAATACAGATCATACAGTCTTTCTTCAGCATGCAAGAGGCCACATTACTATACTTGTTGTATATGTGGATGATATAGTAATCACAGGTGATGATGAGGTCGAGATCACTAAGCTGAAATTAAAACTAGCGAAGGAGTTTGAGGTGAAGGATTTAGGAGCGATGAGGTACTTTCTAGGTATCGAGGTTTATGACGGAGAACAAAGAATTATTCTCTCACAAAGAAAATATGTACTAGATCTGCTAAAGAAGACAGGGATGCAAAGCAGCAGTCACTTTGATTGACCAGAAGTGCAAGTCGGGAGTAGAAGCAGGAGAGCCAGTTGATCGTGAAAGGTATCAAAGACTTGTAGGGAGATTAATTTATCTGGGGCACACTCGTCCTGATATCTCATTTACGGTGAGTGTAGTGAGTCGCTACATGCATGATCCAAGAACGGGTCATATGAAAGCAGTGTTTCAGATCTTGAGATATCTGAAAGGAATACCGAGAAAAGGGCTATAGTTCAAAAAGAATGGACACATAAAAGTTGAAGGATACTGCGATGCAGACTGGGCGAGTTGCATAGACGACAGAAGGTCTACCACGGGATACTGTATCTTTGTAGGAGGAAACCTGGTCTCCTGGAGAAGCAAGAAATAGTCAGTGGTAGCACGGTCGTCAGCTGAAGCAGAATACAGAGCAATGGCTCTGGAAGTGTCAGAATTACTATGGGTAAAAGCACTGCTGACAGAGTTGAAGCTGGATAAGGAAGCACCGTTACATCTTTTGAACAATAGTCAAGCTGCAATAAGTATAGCCCACAATCCAGTTCAGCACGACAGAACGAAGAACATCGAGATCGATCGATTCTTTATCAAGGAGAAGCTGGAACAAGGGATACTGAAGTTTGACCATGTTCGCTCAGAAGAACAAGTTGCAGACTGTCTGACTAAAGGTCTTAGTTTATTGAGTCTGTCAAAGCTATGTAACAAGATGGGGATGATTAATATCTATCGGCCATCTTGAGGGAGAGTGTTGAGAATCAATAAGGGACTTTAGTCCCATATTAGAAAATATAGTATGAAGAGGAGTTGGAACCTCTATATGTAGCAAGTAGTATCCCACCAATAAAATCATCTATTATTCATTTTCTACTGATATTATCTGCTGCAATTAATGATATATGATATTCTCAACTTAAATATATCTAAGAATAAAATTCGTAGGCAGTGGCCTCTTGTATATATCAGTGTATATGTCATTTAACTGATTCTAATGGCAATATGATCTATTTGTTGCATGGAAACGAGTACAATGTAGAATTGTAGACCATAGGGTAGGTGAGAGCCATGGCAAGCATGTACCAGCGGGAAGTCGAAATAGCACATGCCAATCCGACGCCTTCATCGCACTACCAGGTATATGGAGATACATGTTAAAATGCATATTGTATCCATTTCATTGATTTGAGTTAACGAGGCATATCTTTTCAACATTGATTTCTATCTCATAATGTAAGAATGCTATATCTTTTCTAGGTTGCTTCAATGTTACTTCTGTCATTATCCATTACCTGGATAGTCTTAACACCTTAGTCAGGAACAATTTCAATACTCGGTATAGCATGGAAATGAGTACAATGTAGAATTACAGACCACAGGATAGGTGAGAGCCGTGGTAGGTACCTGGATAGTCTTAACACCTTAGGCCTGCTTCCAGCATGATGCACTTGATATTTTGTGAACTGAAATATCTGGACGTATGCTCCAGCTGGTAGCTATTTGGCTATAAGCTAAATGATGACCTCCTATGTTGCACGGACACAACGGAAAAATAGTGCTTGTATCTGTACCATGTACGGATCCGTATCCATGCCCCTATTTGTGTAACATAGGTATCACCTATATACTGTACATATTTGAAAGTTCCGTATCCCGTATCGGTATTGTGTCCTTATCCATATCTATGCCATTACTCGTGCAACATAGCTGGTCTCTCCTTGGGAACTCAACCTTGAGGGTCATTTCAACTCCTTCCACTGTGCCACACTTTGATAACTTACCTTGCTTCTGCTGATGATTGATTTTGTATCCTATTGTTTTAGCTATGACTTTGGCTAGTAAGACTGAATTGTCACTACCTTGCCATATGGTAAGTTTAATAATGGGAAGTGGCAATACATGATGTCACGCTCCAGAACCAGAATACTGGAGAGCGGGGGCAGACATAGCCAGCTATGTATATTGAAATAGAATACATCTCAACTATACGGTCACGGCTGTCTAGATATGAGGGTTTACTACAAGCCAGCAGTCTCTTAAGGTCAAGCCTATTGTCTCAATCTCAAGCAATTAACAGAGTTACAAGATATTAGAGCATCAAATATATATATATAAGGCATCCCAAATATTACATATTGGATGATCATGAAGCTAGTCGTACAAAATGATAGGACTAGCAAGAGTTCAGTCATACATGATCAACCCTAGGATTTGTTAATCATGTTTACAGCCCTTAGGCAGACAGTAAGTAAATGTGCATCGAGCTAACAGGTGCTCGTCGGCTAAACGCCTCAAAAGAATAAATTTACATATAAGTGGGTGAAACAAAAAGGGAAAACTCATTCGTAGCCCGGATTCCGTCTAGTGTTCACCATTGGGCTGGAAGCTTGGTAGATCCTCGGGAGCTGCTCCGAAATCTGGCCACACAAAACCAGCTGGGTCAAACCCCAGAAAGAGCAAGTGCCACAAAGGAGGCCACAAATAAGAACAAAAGCCAGCATATCAGAACATAAAGAATAAAAGAAAGTACAAGTAGTAAAGTACACAGGGCGATAA
This sequence comes from Iris pallida, assembly GCA_029216955.1. NCBI lineage: Eukaryota > Viridiplantae > Streptophyta > Magnoliopsida > Asparagales > Iridaceae > Iris > Iris pallida. Next base: position 1,860,693 of record JANAVB010003398.1, read on the forward strand.
ATGACTAGGGACGTGGAACCATTCCGGGAGCCAGGTTACAATCCTTAAACCAAACAAGGACCGGGATTGTACCCCTTCGCCTGAATAGCTCACTGTCTCTACCCATTTATCGTTAGAGATAAGTAAAACAATCATGATCAAGAGTTCCAGGTACAGGGGCTAGACAAGACTTAGACAGAGCTGGACACCATTCATTCATAATCGGCCAAGCAAGTACTACGGCTTACTACTTTAACTAACTAGGGTTATCACAAACCTAATTACTAACAAGATGCAAGTGAGAATTCCAGTCCCAAGCCCTGCAGACCATCCAGTTATCCTTCCGCGGGTTGAGAGTTATAGGTGGGTACATTGCCCGGGAGACAAATGTACCCTTAGGTGACTTAGAGGGTGCAACACATGACAGTGTGCTGGAAATATGCTCTACTCGTCGGCAAGCTTCAAGTCCATTAAAGCGTCCAGATAACGAGATTGCCTGTGACTGGGAATTCTCCATGTTCTAGTTTGATCTAATCATTAGCCTAATCCAATTTAGCGCGAGTCCCTGGCCGTGATACCCAGGAAGTCACGTCCTAGATATGATGCGAGACAAGACAAGTGGATTGTACAAGCAAGCAAGCAGGAGCACCCACGGTGTCAAGGCAAGTCAAGTCAAGTCAAGTCAGGAGTGCGCCGCCATGGCCACTATCAAGTTATCAAGATAAATCATGTCAGGATACTGTCAGGAGTGCGCCACTACGGGCCACTATCAAGTCGGGTTGGTCATGTCAGGAGTGCACCACTACGGGTCACTGTCGTGTTATGCTAGTTCCTTGTCATACAATGCCGTGTACAATAGTCATTCTAAACATATTAAGTAAAATCAAGTTCATGACAAAAGGCGTAAGGATATAAAATGGACGTAAAATATCTAATAAAATACCAATATATATAGGACTATAGAAGAGCCAAGCTTAAAGAAATAACCAAAACTCTAAAAGCCAATGGATTACGCAAGGGGTCAGGGAGCTGGATTGCGCAGGAGTCAAGTGCGCCATGAGGCCAACTGCGCAGGGTGAGCTGCGCAGGGTACCAACTGCGCAGGAGTGAGCTGCGCAGGGTACCAACTGCGCAGGAGTGGATGGCGCAGCAGATGGATTATGCACAGGAGGATTGCGCAGGGGTAGATTGTGCAATGGTCGATTGCGCAGGGGTAGATTGCGCAATGGTCGATTGCGCAGGGGTTACTTTGCACATGGCTGGCTTGCGCATGGCTAGCTTGCGCCAGCGCAATCCAGCGCAGCACAAAGCACTGGCCAAGTGATTGCACAATCGGCCATGCGCTAAGGAGCACAGGCCGGGGGTGCGCAATCGGCTATGCGCTAAAAGCGCAAGGCAGAGGGCTGTTCTTCCTGGCCGAGAGCAAGTCCAAGAACACCAAGAACTTCAATTCTTCATAACTTTGCCAAATTAAAACCAAATCTAGATTTTCAAAGTTCTAACTTGAGTAAAATCGAATTCTCTTCCACATGGAAGCATCAAAACATACAAAATCAAAGTTAAATAGATCAAAACCATGCAAATCCAAAAATAGTAAAAACCTAGATCTAGAACAAAGAAAACTCTAAATCACAAAATGTCAAGTTCTAAAGTTATTCTCCATGGCCTAATCTAGCTAATGGACAAATAAAAAGTGGTGCTTATTTGATGGCAAGGTGCACTTGCCTAATGGGTTGGGGAGTTGTGTGGAAGAAGGAGAAGAAGAAAATTAATGGAGAGTAAAGAGGAGAGAGAAAGTTTGGTGGAGATATAATGAGGGTGGTTGTGTTGTATTGAGGGTAGAGTGTAGGTTAAAGTGTTCCACTCATGATGAACCAAACCAAACCAACTTCCACAAAATAAAACCAAGCCATGGTCCAAAACCTATTTACGAGAAACCAAAATCTGCAAGTCGAGAAAATTAAAATACGTGCCAAAATCAAATACGAGCATAAATACGAAATACAGGAAATGGGGGTGACAACTCTACCCACCTTCAAAGAATTTCGTCCTCAGAATTTAATCAAGGAGCTAGAGATTGCCACGACAAGCTAAAATAAGCACAGGCAAGCTACACTAAGCAGTTCAATCATACAATACAAGCAAGGAAAGGGAAAGCGTAAGGCATAAGAAAGATATTATACCTCACGAGTCAAACAGGTAGGGATATCGCGATCGGATGTCGTCCTCACGCTCCCACGTTGACTCACCTAGAGAGTGATGACCCCAAGCAATACGAACTAAGTTAATAGTCTTGTTCTTGAGCGTCTTTTCCCTCCGGTCCAAAATAGACACGGGCCTCTCCTCATACGAAAGGTTGGTACCAACAACCAATTCCGAATGATCTAGGATATGTCTCGGGTCCGGGATGTACCGTCATAATTGGGACACATAGAATACATCATGTACCTCACTTAGCGACGGCGGAAGAGCGAGACGATAGGACACATCGCCTACTCGCTCCAGAATATCGAACGGCCCTATATACCTAGGACTAAGCTTTCCCCGTACGCCAAAACGAATGACACCACGGGTAGGCGAGATCCTAAGGAATACATGGTCGCCGACGGCAAATTCTAAGGGACGCCGATGAGCATCGGCCCAATGGCGCTGGCGATCCTGAGCAACTCGGAGGTGATCTCTGACTTTCCTGACCACTTCAACCGTCTGAGAAATCAGTTCTGGACCGAGCATCTGCCTCTCTCCGACATCGTCCCATGCTAACGGGGATCTGTACTTCCGACCATACAGAGCCTCGAAGGGTGCCATCTGGATACTGGCCTGAAAACTATTGTTGTACGAGAATTCCACCAGGTGCAGGTGATCCTCCCACGAACCACCAAAGTCAAGGGTACACAACCGCAACATATCTTCGAGAGTTTGTATAGTACGCTCTGACTGCCCATCTGTATGCGGATGATACGCTGAGCTGAACTTGAGACGAGTCCCCAAACTTTGATGAAGACTGCGCCAGAAGTGCGATGTGAATCTCGTATCCCTGTCTGATACTATGCTGACTGGCACTCCGTGAAGTCTGATGATCTGCCTGAGATACATCTCTGCTAGCTGCGCCGTCGACTGTCCAACTCTAAATGGAAAAAAGTGTGCCACCTTGGTAAGCCTGTCCACAATGACCCAAATAGCATCTCTGCCTGCCGGAGATCTGGGTAATCCAGTCACGAAATCCATGGTTATGTGCTCCCATTTCCATTCTGGGATCGATAAAGGTTGAAGAAGTCCAGCTGGCCTCTGATGTTCAGCCTTGACCTGTTGGCAAACCAAACATCGAGAGACATATCGGGCTATCTCCCTCTTCATACCATTCCACCAAAAGTGTTGACGAATATCTCTGTACATCTTCGTGCCGCCTGGGTGAATGGAGTACTGCGAACTGTGAGCCTCTGTCATGACTTCCTGTCTGATATCTCTACTGGGTACACAAAGACGCATGTCGTGTCGAAGTGTACCATCCTCATGAATACATAACTCTGGCCTTCTCCCTGCCTCGCACTCTGCTCTGAGCCGCTGAATCTTGGAATCTGTTAACTGTGCGGTCCGGATCCTCTCAACTATGGTGGACTGAATCTGTAGGTTGGCCATCAAGGCCACATTGGAAGGAAGAACCACTTCAATTCCCATCTTCTGAAGATCCGCCAATAGCTCTGGTTGCACCGTCAGGAAATAAACTCCGGCTCAACGGCTCAACGCATCTGCTACAACGTTGGCCTTCCCTGGATGATACTGCAAATCCACATCGTAGTCCACCAGTAGCTCGAGCCATCTTCTCTGCCGCATATTAAGATCCTTCTGGGTGAAAACATACTTCAGGCTCTTATGATCAGTAAATATCTCTACTCTGTCTCCGTACAAGTAGTGCCTCCACAACTTAAGTACAAACACTACTGCTGCTAACTCCAAGTCGTGGGTCGGGTAATTCTTCTCATGATCACGAAGTTGACGTGACGCATAAGCAATTACCTTCTCATGCTGCATCAAAACACATCCCAATCCTCTGCCTGAAGCGTCACAATAAACTGTGAATCCTCCGGTCCCATCTGGAAGGGTGAGAATGGGAGCCGTTATCAAACCTCGCTTCAACTTCTCAAATAATTTCTGACATTCTGCTGTCCAAACGAATGGCACATCCTTGCGGGTCAACTAGGTCATCGGCGCTAAAATCCTTGCAAAATCAGAGACGAACCGCCGGTAGTAGCCGGCCAATCCAAGAAAGCTGCGAACTTCTGCCACTGAACTGGGTACTGGCCATGCCTCGATAGCCACAATCTTCTGGGGATCCACTTTCACTCCTCCTCTGGTAATGATGTGACCTAAGTAAGAAATACGATCGAGCCAGAACTCGTATTTACTGAACTTGGCGTACAACTGGTGCTCTCTGAGAATCTGAAGGACAATTCTGAGATGCTGCTCGTGCTCTGCTTCACTCTTGCTATAGACCAGGATGTCATCAAGGAACACTATCACAAACTGATCCAAGTAAGGCATGAAAATACGGTTCATGAGGTCCATGAACACTGCCGACGCATTGGCCATCCAAAGGGCATAACTAGAAACTCCCAATGCCCGTACCTAGATCTGAACGCCGTCTTCGGGATGTTCTGCTCTCTGACTCTGATCTGGTGGTATCCTGACCACAAGTCTATCTTTGAGAAAACTGAAGCCCCTTTGAGTTGATCAAACAAGTCATCTATCCTCGGAAGAGGGTATCTGTTCTTGATTGTCACTGAGTTCAAGGTACGATAATCAACACATAGCCTAGACGTACCATCCTTCTTTTTCACAAGAAGCATCGGGGCTCCCCAAGGCGATCCACTTGCACGAATGAATCCCTTGGTTCTGAGTTCTTCAATCATCTTGTATAAAATCTCCAACTCTGAAGGCGCCATTCTGTAGACTCGCTCTGATACTGGTGCTGTCCCGGGAATCAAGTCGATGGTGAACTCGATCTCCCGCTCTGGTGGCATCCCTGGAAGTTCCTCTGGGAAGACATCTGGAAACTCTTCAACTATCCGGGGCAACCGCACTGCTGCTACTGCCATCCGCAATACTGGAGGAGATGGCTCTACTGTGCCTCTGGAAAATGAAAACTCTGGCTCTCCGGGAATACTAAAGACAACTCTGCCAACATGGCAGTCTATCCTAGCATAATGGTTCCTCAACCAATCCATACCTAGGACTACATCATAGTCTGCCATAGGAAACTCTATGAACCTAGCGGGGAACTCTCTACCGCTAACTACGATCCGACACGAGGAAAACACTCGATCTACTCCCACAAGACCATTACCAGTAAGTATATTGAGCCTCACTGATAATGACTCGGGCTCCAATCCTATCCGTGTCGCGAATCGTACAGACATGAATGAATACGATGCACCAGAATCAAATAGTACAGATGCTGGAAAGGTGTTGACGAGAATAGTACCTGCCACTACCTCACCTGGTGCAACTTCTTCTTCCATGGTCATCATCATAGCCTGACCTCTAGCTGTGGGTCCTCTCTGCTGGAAACCCCTCTGTCGGTTCTGTGCTGGAGCCTGGGTGAACTGCTGCTGGAAGGCCTGGGCCTGGGGCAACAATGGCCTCGGGTACTGCTGTTGCTGCTGCTGCTGGACTGGAACTGGGGCTGGTCCTCTCACCGAAGAACTAGAAAGGTTGGATGATGATGGACCTCCCCTATTCGGGCAGGTCCCTATCTGGTGGTCTGCTCCTCCACAAGCCAGGCACAATCCCTGTGTCCTACGACACTCTGCCACTACATGGCCCGGCTTCCCGCAATGCGAACATCCCACCGCGGAAGACTGCTTCTGCTTCTGCTGCTGCGGGTACGTCGGGGTCGAATGCTGAACCGACTTCACTGAGGCTGTCCACCTCGGAGTTCCAATGGTTATACCCCTAGCTGCCGGGGCTGGAGCTGAAGATTGGTGCATCTGGTTGTGGGACCGCTTCCTGCCTCCGGTCCTGTCCACAATTCTCCGGGAGGTATACTCATGCCTCCTTGCTGCCTTCAACACTGCATCGAACGTCTGGTGTTCGAACTGCTCCAGCCTTCAATACTGCATCGAATGTCTGGTGTTCGAACTGCTCCACAGTCAATAATATCTCTAAGTGCAGCCCTTGCTGGAATCGCTGAGCCCTATCGAACTCGGTTGCCACCAAGGTGGGGGCGAACCTACTCAGCCTGGAAAACTCGGTCGCATAGCCATCGACCGTCCTGCCTCCTTGCTTCAAATTGGTGAACCGGGTCTGCAGGTCGTACCGTGCCACCGCATCGAAGTACTTTGTCTGGAACCTCTCTCTGAACGTCGCCCAAGTAACTGGTGCTGCTAACCCCATGGCCTGAGCCGCCCACCAATCGCGAGCCAAGTCTAACAACTGTAGGCGTACCACCGCCACCTTCTCAATTTCAGGTATCCTAGCTGCTTCTAGAACCACCTCGGTATCCTGAAGCCAAGCATCTGCGGTAATCGCATCTTCACTGCCGTCAAAGAATGGAGGGTTCAAGCGCTTGAAACTGTTGGCCGCCTGATTTCCTTGGGGACCTCCTCAGTTTAGTGCATCATGAACTTCCTGGTGCAAGGCGTCGCCTCGACGATCTTGGGATTCAAGTAGTTCTCTGATAAGCCCTACCAAAGGTCCCTCATCCTGTCTAGCTGGTTGAGCGGGCGGAGCTGCCTGAACTGGAGGTTCCGAGCCTCCGGGAAGCATAACTCGGAAGGCTACTCCAGAGTGCTGAGTTTGATCTTCCTGGCGCTGGGGTGCTTGTCGAGCTTCCTCTGGCTGGTTGGCAGGTCTGGAAGTAATGCCGCTGAAGAAGACGACATAGGGAACAGTAAGGAAGGACCAGGACAGATCAATGATACAAGCATGTGATCAGGTCAAGAATCTCAGGGATTTGAAGATACGAGCAGAGATCAAGGACGAATATTGATTGAGACATCTATTCGGTAAACCCCCACATTTCTTGATTGACAAGACCTGCATGGGCCACCACTTAAACCATGTCACGTCCCAGATCCAGAATACTGGAGAGCGGGGGCAGACATAGCTAGCTACGTATATTGAAATAGAATACATCTCAACTATACGGTCATGGCTGTCTAGATATGAGGGTTTACTACAAGCCAGCAGTCTCTTAAGGTCAAGCCTATTGTCCCAATCTCAAGCAATTAACAGAATTACAAGATATTAGAGCATCAAATATATATATATAAGGCGTCCCAAATATTACATATTGGATGATCATGAAGCTAGTCGTACAAAATGATAGGACTAGCAAGAGTTCAGTCATACATGATCAACCCTAGGATTTGTTAATCATGTTTACAGCCCGTAGGCAGACAGTAAGTAAATGTACATCGAGCTAACAGGTGCTCGTCGGCTAAACGCCTCAAAAGAATAAATTTACATATAAGTGGGTGAAACAAAAAGGGAAAACCCACTCGTAGCCCGGATTCCGTCTAGTGTTCACCATTGGGCTGGAAGCTTGGTAGATCCTCGGGAGCTGCTCCGAAATCTGGCCACACAAAACCAGCTGGGTCAAACCCCAGAAAGAGCAAGTGCCACAAAGAAGGCCACAAATAAGAACAAAAGCCAGCATATCAAAACATAAAGAATAAAAGAAAGTACAAGTAGTAAAGTACACAGGGCAATAAACGACTAGGGACGTGGAACCATTTCGGAAGCCAGGTTACAATCCTTAAACCAAACAAGGACCGGAATTGTACCCCTTCGCCTGAATAGCTCACTGTCTCTACCCATTTATCGTTAGAGATAAGTAAAACAATCATGATCAAGAGTTCCAGGTACAGGGGCTAGACAAGACTTAGACAGAGCTGGACACCATTCATTCACAATCGGCCAAGCAAGTACTACGGCTTACTACTTTAACTAACTAGGGTTATCACAAACCTAATTACTAACAAGATGTAAGTGAGAATTCCAGTCCCAAGCCCTGCAGACCATCCAGTTATCCTTCTGCGGGTTGAGAGTTATAGGTGGGTACATTGCCCGGGAGACAAATGTACCCTTAGGTGACTTAGAGGGTGCAACACATGACAGTGTGCTGGAAATGTGCTCTACTCGTCGACAAGCTACAAGTCCATTAAAGCGTCCAGATAACGAGATTGCCTGTGACTGGGAATTCTCCATATTCTAGTTTGATCTAATCATTAGCCTAATCCAATTTAGCGCGAGTCCCTGGCCGTGGTACCCAGGAAGTCACGTCCTAGACATGATGCGAGACAAGACAAGTGGATTGTACAAGCAAGCAAGCAGGAGCACCCACGGTGTCAAGGCAAGTCAAGTCAAGTCAAGTCAGGAGTGCGCCGCCACGGCCACTATCAAGTTATCAAGATAAATCATGTCAGGAGTGCGCCACTACGGGCCACTATCAAGTCGGGTTGGTCATGTCAGGAGTGCACCACTACGGGTCACTGTCGTGTTATGCTAGTTCCTTGTCATACCATACCGTGCACAATAGTCATTCCAAACATATTAAGTAAAATCAAGTTCATGACAAAAGGCGTAAGGATATAAAATAGACGTAAAATATCTAATAAAATACCAATATATATAGGACTATAGAAGAGCCAAGCTTAAAGAAATAACCAAAACTCCAAAAGCCAATAGATTGTGCAAGGGGTCAGGGAGCTGGATTGCACAGGAGTCAAGTGCGCCAGGAGGCCAACTGCGCAGGGTGAGCTGCGCAGGGTACCAACTGCGCAGGAGTGAGCTGCGCAGGGTACCAACTGCGCAGGAGTGGATGGCGCAGCAGATGGATTGCGCACAGGAGGATTGCGCAGGGGTGGATTGCGCAATGGTCGATTGTGCAGGGGTGGATTGCGCAATGGTCGATTGCGCAGGGGTTACTTTGCGCATGGCTAGCTTGCGCATGGCTAGCTTGCGCCAGCGCAATCTAGCGCAGCACAAAGCACTGGCCAAGTGATTGCACAATCGGCCATGCGCTAAGGAGCACAGGCCGGGGGTGCGCAATCGGCCATGCGCTAAAAGCGCAAGGCAGAGGGCTGTTCTTTCTGGCCGAGAGCAAGTCCAAGAACTTCAATTCTTCATAACTTAGCCAAATTAAAACCAAATCTAGATTTTCAAAGTTCTAACTTGAGTAAAATCGAATTCTCTTCCACATGGAAGCATCAAAACATACAAAATCAAAGTTAAATAGATCAAAACCATGCAAATCCGAAAATAGTAAAAACCTAGATCTAGAACAAAGGAAACTCCAAATCATAAAATGTCAAGTTCTAAAGTTGTTCTCCATGGCCTAATCTAGCTAATGAACAAATAAAAAGTGGTGCTTATTTGATGGCCAGGTGCACTTGCCTAATGGGTTGGGGAGTTGTGTGGAAGAAGGAAGAAGAAGAAGAAAATTAATGGAGAGTAAAGAGGAGAGAGAAAGTTTGGTGGAGATATAATGAGGGTGGTTGTGTTGTGTTGAGGGTAGAGTGTAGGTTAAAGTGTTCCACTCATGATGAACCAAACCAAACCAACTTCCACAAAATAAAACCAAGCCATGGTCCAAAACCCATTTACGAGAAACCAAAATCCGCAAGTCGAGAAAATTAAAATACGTGCCAAAATCAAATACGAGCATAAATACGAAATACAGAAAACGGGGGTGACACATGATGACATTACTTATTTTCTGCGGAAAGAGATGGAGAACTTTAGTTGAAGAATAATCTAAGAAGATATTAAACTACTACAAGTTGTGCTATGTTACATTTTGATCCCTTTATCATGTTAGAATGGCATTTCTGCAAACAGTTAAGGTGCAAGGAACTTTAAGGTGAGATTTTAATTGGTCAAACAATTAGGTAAAGTCCCTTGTACTAGAACTTAATATGATAGACGTTCTATTTACATAGTAATAAGAGCTTAAAAGGATATGTGAATTTGGTCACCTCTAGTAAATTGCTTTTTTTTTGGCTAACTGAGGCATGTATGTATAAAAGAGAGGGGCTTTTTTTGGATAGAAAATGACACTTACAGGAATATCAGTAATGTCCCCAATGGCAAAAATATTCTTTCGCCCCCCAATTCTCAAGTTCTCATCCACCATCATTTGTCCTATGTTGTCCAAGCATTCCCTTAAGATGGATTCCTGCAGCCACGAAGAGCCTATTGTCCTGTTCATCTTGTCTGATTGTGTCGAGGACAATTAACTTTGAGAAGCTATCTTGATTATTATTTAATCAGACTCGGGAAATATTGCACATATATGTTTCCTGATATTTGAACCATCAGCAACACTCTAGTTAATGCATTACTTACAGGATCATAGCTCTTGTTTCCTGCTGGAAAGAAGAGGATTGTTGGGAAGCCATCAGACAGGCATGCAAAGAAGAAAAGTTTCAGCTTTCATATGTTATATGATTTTATAGGAGGCTAATCACTTCAGCCATGCATATCAAGGCAAGTGTCCAAGTTCTACTCTATGAAAACAAGACAAAGTCCACAACAAATGCAGTGTAAAAATCTGTCAACTTTTGGTGTAGTGAGATTCATGGAGACGTCGACCAAAACTGAGAAGGAATTATAAGTTTGATTAGCGACTTTGCCAGCCTTCACTTGTCAAATCTTTAAGGACAATAAGGTATGTTTGTTAATTGTATTTTTAATTGTTCCAGGTTCTCTTGTCAAATATTTAATTTATTGTTTGGGCAGTATCTAGTAAAATAGTTTTGAGCTCATTTAAAAGATAAGTTTTATCATTTGGAGTGTCACTCCTTAGAAATGGTACAATAAAGGTCTTACAAGATGAATTGTGTAGTATTAAAGTCCAAAAGCATTAGAAACTGGACGTGTTCTTGTACAACTTAGCCAATATATACCAAGTATCAGGATCAAGAGACCAACTTAATCAACTTTTGCTACATCACGAGTACAACTTTCTTCGGTCTCGTGTGCCACTTTATATGGTGGAGAAGTAGGGATGCTGACCTTGATCCAAGTTATGTCTTTTAGTTTCTTTGAGTTATTTCACTATCCTTTTTGGTTTCCCCTTCTATCAGAAACTCCACGTCTGATGCCGGCTTCCAAATATTGACTGGGAATTGGCAATATTCATACAATTAAAAGAGAGGATGATGTTGTTTTTCTCTCCAATAGCAATGTGAGTTTATGTGCAATGTTCGATATTTGTTTTTTTCTCCCTAGTAATGCATGTTCATGCTAGTTCCTTTACACTTGTACCAACTTTGCATTACATGTTTTAACAATATCCACTAAGTTTCTCTTACCAGCTAATCATGTAATGTCTGATATGTGCAATGAATCTTCTATTGTTCTGATAGTATATATACTATCGGACGGTTTATGTATGCAGTGGTATTAGGTTGTTAAGCTCTTCTTCTTTTCTGTTACATGTAATTATCTTCTCTTGTCTTTTGTAGACACAAAAGCTGGGAATGTTCGGGTTGCGATAAATTTCTTTCAAGAGGTCCATCTTTATGGTAATACTAGTGAAATTTTTGCAGCTTACAGAGAGAAAAAGGATGACATGCCACATGTTTATGGATTAGCTGGATAGTCTCATGCATGCGAAGAGATTTTCTAGTGCTGGTCCTTCTGGCTGCAAATGATGTCTTTAATAATTTGATGTATTGAATACTATGTTGGTGATTTACTGGTTTTTTTAATATAGAATCATTGTTTGGACAAATAATGTTGGATGATTTTATCACACTTGACAGAGAAGATTTTTGAAACACTATTGCGTTTGGTTGAGTAATAAAATGAGTTTTGAGTAATATATTTTTTCTTTTATGTATATATATCGAGAGGTTATGATTTGCAAGTATCAACATTTTATATTTCTTTTATAAAATATTATGATTTGTAACAATTATTTTTGTGACAAAACTAGAAAAATATGTGTTACAAATTGGTAAAATCGATAATTTGTAACGGTTAAATCCGTGACAAAATTTTCAACCAAGTTTTAAGATGTTAAAAAAATTGGTAACGTAACAGTAATTAGTGACACAAATTTTATGTTGTCACGATATAAAATGTTATAAAACTAGAATTTGTAACAGTTATTATTGTTACCGAAATTTAATTTCATTACAGTTATTACTGTGACAAAAACTGTTCAAAAATGGTTTTTGTCACAGTTATTACCATGACAAAAAAGCGTGACAACAATTTGTCACACCTGATTAGTCACGATAAATAACGTGACAAAAATTATTTGTCACGGTAATAACTGTTGGCAATCGCCTATTTTGGTGTAGTTTTAGTGTTTGTGTCCGATACCGATACTCATAGGAATAGTCCGATATACTGATTCTGATATAGATACCGACCCTAACCCTAACCCTTATCCTAACCCAATTAAAGGACACCCAAACCCAACCCCGACCAAGTACCCGACCCCGACTATATAAACCTTAATGTATATAAAGAGAAGGAGAGCAAGAGAGTACCTGAGAGAGATAGATGGGGCACGTCGGATGGCGTTGGACGGCGGAGGGACGTCAGACGGCGGGGGTCGGACGGCATGGGGCACGTCGAGGCATCGAACGGCAGGGGGGGCACGTCGGACGGCGTCGGACGACGAGGGGCGGAGGGGGGCTCGTCGGAGGAGGGATCGGCGAATGAGGGAGGGTGGACTGTAAGAGAGAGGAAGAGAGAAGAGAGGGAGTTTGAGGGAAATGAGTAGTCCCGATCGGTTCGAAATATTTAAGTTAGGGCACAGAATTTAGCGATGGACCAGCGGCAAAAAATGACATCACTAAGTAGTCGTCGAATAGCGACGACCAATTCGTCTCCAATAAGTCGCCTAAGCTAAACGCGAATGTCTAGACAAATTATCGACAACTTAGCGACGACTTTGCGATGGCTTACATTTAGCGACGGAAAACATTTTTGTCGCTAGGATGTCACTAAATTTGGCGCCACTTTCCCGTGTGTTCTCCGCCAAATACTGACATATTTGCGACGGCTTAGTGACACCCTTTTTTTCGTCGCTAATTTACCGACGGCCTAGCGACTTCTTTTCGACAATTTGTTACAATAAGAAATGACCAATTTTTTATGTTCTAAATTGAAGGTATTTCATCAGCTGTCCATCGCTGTTCTGTCGCTATCAACGACGGAGAAATCCGTCGCTAATATTCCGTTGCCAAAACCTTGTATTTTTGTAGTGTCATGTATTTGTGTTTTTGAAGACGTGTGTGACTTTTTGCGTGATAAAATATACATAAATGTATGACTTCTAGTAGTTCTAGTAGTGTTGGTCGTGTTGTATTTTTGTTTAGCCTTGTGACATGTGTTCACTTGAGCAACAGGCTTGACAACTTGTTTTCCTAACTTAATCTCTAACTTTTTAGAGACGTCACATGCTTCATTGTACTTGGCCATGAGTGTGTCTAACCTCTAAGTAGCAATATTATACTTCTTTTTCTCTAGTTCATAGAGATTGTTGAGTTTTACATTTTTTCGATTAGCTTTCTCAAGCTTTTCAAGAGTGTCATATAGACTCAGCTTTAAAAAAGTAACCTCACCCGTGTTGCTAGAAGAGTTTCTAATATCTTCTAGCCTATGAGATTGCTTAGAAAACTCATATTGTACAAAATTTACCTCTTTTTTAGCACTTTTGTACAAAATCCATCATTTTTCTCTGATCTTCTAACAGATCAGTGAAGGCATCAGACAATTCATCAAATATAAATTCTTCATAGAAAGGATTCGATATTACCTTAAAATCTGTGGCCATAAAGCAGAGATTTGTTGTGTTGCGAGGTTCTCCTTGTGAGCCCCCTATTCTTGAGCATATTTTATATATTTTTACTAACATATATTTGATGACAATTGAAAAAATTTCAATTACTGACTTCTGGTTGTAATTATAGATAGTTAGGGTGACCTTAATATTATTAGTTGTTTTCAAAAAAATAATAATATATATTGTTATGATACCTAGTGATACTTAGGTCTAGAAGGAAATCTAGCATTTTTATTTCTTTCTTTTCTTCTTTTTACTTAAATTTTTAGAAGATAAAATCTTTACATTCTTTCATATTAGAGCTTAGTTCCTTTAATATGAACTTCCTTTTTCCTTTCCTTCAAAAACAAAACAACATCTGCTAAACCCCTAGCCCAAGCTCCTAAGGCCCAGCAACCAGCTGCTATGCTATGTATGGGGTTCGGGTGGACGGGTTCTTCCTACGCCCCGACCCCGTAACCAAAACCCATAGGGCTTTATCTATTCTCCTATATAATAGAAAAACTTAGATGGTGAAACTTTTGAATTCCGAAAATACCCTTACATACTTATACTAATTAAAAATAGTTCATTAATTTTAATAAGGACAACTTAGTAATTAGGAAGACTACCCTTTGGTCTTCCTAAAGAGTCTTCCTAAACTAATTAAGAAATGTTAAAATACGTGCAAGGCATGTGCACATATGCTAGTAACCAGTAATGAGGAAGGGTGCAACTTAAACCCGATATCCAAACCAAACCCGTACCCGCGAATTTGAATTCTACTATTTTTCTTCTTCCTCTGACCCCCGTACAGTAGCACCTGAAAGAGCGCAGGCCATGCGCGCGTACGACGAGGCCAGCCACGACCAGCTGTGCATCGACCAGCATCCTCTTCTCTTTCTACAGAAGCAAACCCTAACCCTTCTCCTATATTTAAACTTCTCTTCTCTCTGCCACACCTAAAACCTACTTGCCTATTAGCTCACCCACCAGAGCTTCCCTACCTCTCGTCATCCGACGCCGGCGCCTCGAACAGCAGAGACGACAGTACCTCGACGTCGACACAGCGCGCCGGCTTGAGTTGAGCAATCCCCGAGCATCGTGTGAGCTCCGACAGCAGCTCTTCGCCACCCTTCTGCCTCTATCGAGAGGCAACGCTCCCTTGGTTACGACTCCACGGAGGGCTACTGCACCCTACCCTGTCGGTGTCACGACCAACGCCATTTTCCTGTGAGCAATCTCTTCTCCTTGCATTGAATTCCTGTTCTCATGTCTTCGTAACAGTTTCTTGATAGCACATTTTTGAATCATTTCATATAACGTAGTATGCTTAATTATCAATATAGTTGGTGTGGGTTCTTCCATACGTCTACTGTAGTGTGTTCCTGTGGGTTGATGGTTTAATCTTACAAATTAGGTATATATCATAACACATGTTGAGATGACTATATTGGCCTAGAGAGAGTGGTTCAGACTAAAACAAATGGTGGTGGTTCATTTGCCTACAATGTTGTTAATGGTTAGCAAGTGCAGTACTAGGCTATTGTTGTTACTCCCGAGGCGTAATTTTCGATGGAAAATAGAGAAATAAAACAGTTGTCTCAATAGTAACAATGTTTCGTAGCAACACTTCAAAGTAGGTGCATCACAGAGATCCTTGGAGGATTCTGGGTAACGAAAATCTAAAGAGATCTCGTTACAACAGCAAACAAAAGTAGAGCTTCTTTTAGGAAGGTATAAATCGAGTTGCTAGCAGCAGCGACGAAAACCCACAAGAAGTATCTGATTAGATCAGAGAAGAATAGAAGGAAAGAAGAAAGAGAAAGGTAGCTTTGCTGGGGTGATAAGATCACCATTGCTCAAAGCAAGATTCGCCTATATGTGATCCGCTTTCAGGAACCAGCAAGTTCTAGAGAACTTCTGGAACGCTCGTCAGTCAATATTTGAGACTTGAACGGGCTTCCTGGACTTTACGGACTCCCTTAACTCTCTTCTTTGGTGCATCTTTCAAAGGAGGCCAAGGGGCTCTATTTATAGAGTGGTGTGAGACTTCACATCTTCTCCTATGCGATGTGGGACTAAAATACAAATACTCAAAAATAGAGTTTAATATTTTAGATCATCCCACAATCAGCATAGAAGTGTGCCAGTCCACGCCTACCCCCCGAACACGCCCGTGCATGCACGAGACATCATGGAGTCCGTGTCCGAGTCCGAGTCCACTCAACAGAAATCAACTTACATCTTTGTTGGAATTAATCCTTTTTTCTTCTAGGAAAATACTCCCACATGACACACACTTGTGCCCCACCACACCTTATGTGCACACCTCAACACAACAATACATTATATTGAGATACTCACCATTTGGTGTAGCCGATGTGGGACTATCTTTCCTAGTCCAAAGGCAAAAACACCAACAATTTTTCACATATCTCAATATATGGGTTGAACATTTCCCACAGTGACTGTCCATCATGCATTAGAAAAGATGTCGCTACGACTTGAATTTTTCCGCATAGGTTAAATAACAGCATGATACAAGAATGGACTAAGCCTTGAATTCTGTACCATAACTACAATTTTTTCTACTCACATAATGATATCAACTGTGCTTCTGGCTGCACATTAAAGGTCTTGTGCCAGCCTGATTTCAGCGTATAATTTTTAGGCATCTACAAGTTTACCTCAAGAGACGACCTGATATCTCTGTCCATACACTATAGCTGAGTTCTTTATAAAGAGTCATGGCATGAAGCATTGCGCTTCTTTGCGGTGCTACGCCGCTATGACATGGCTTAAAGCCGAGGATTTATCCCACCTGGGTACCTCATCGTAGTGTCATAGTACTGTAGTATGAGGTCACAAGCCTCTTTGTAGTGCTAAACTACCCAGCATGAAACCTTGCGCTTCCGTGCAGTGTTACGTCGCTATGACATGGCTTGCGAAGTCGAGGCTTTACCCTACCTGGTACCTCTTCGTGGTGTCATACCATTGTAACATGAGGACATCGTCCTCTTTGTAGTGCTGTCTACCTCTCTTTATTATGATTATCATACAGTATTAGGCTACCTACCTATTTGTGGTGCTACTCTGCTGTGACTTGGCTCACAAAGCCGAGGTATTACCCCAAACCGGGAACCTCATGGTGGAGTCACCCCACTATAGCATGGAGTTACACTCCTTGTAGTGCTGCGCTACCGTGCTTCCTGTAAAGCACTCCAGGCATTCACTATGCCTGAGAACTCATTAAGGTATTTAAGCCACACAGGATCCGTTTTCCGTAGAAAATAATAGTTGACAACAGTGGTTGTAGGTCCGTAACCTCTCCATACCACAGAGGACAAGTACCCACCGTTCCTGATATTCTTCCGGTTAATAGTCCTCCCATGAACCAAAAGCTAGATGCCTAGTAGATTTTTCTTTGAACTAATAGCATAAAACTTTATGGTAGGAATGTAATAACACAATATCAGAATGCCATCAAGTCCATTTTACAAGCTGTGTCATCGACCAGCTCGCGCTTGAGGCCCTTGGTGAACGGATCCGCCAGGTTCTCCTGACTCCGAACATCAATCACTGCAATAACACCCCTCTTGATGAGATCATGTACTGTCCTGTACTTCAACCGTACAGTCCTCTTCTTCCCGTTGAAGAGGTCATTTGATGCCACCGCCGCAGTCGCCTGGTTGTCGCAGTATATCGGTATCCCCAATATTTGTGCCCCAACCATTGGAAGATCATACATGAGCTCCCGAAGCCATTCTGCTTCCTCCGCTGCGGTATCAAGTGCAAAGAACTCAGATTCTATGGATGACCGTGAGAGCATAGTCTGTTTCTTCGATTTCTACGATATAACAGCTCCACCCATTGTAAAAATATATTCACCTGTGGACCTCTCGCTCTCCACTTCTGAGCACCAGCTGGCATCACTGAAGCCTTCCACTACCGACGAATCTCCCCTGTAGTGCAGTGCATATGTCTGAATCTTCTTGTGATATCTCATAACCCGTTTTGCCGCTTTCCAGTGTTCAATGACTGGGTTGCTCGTGAAACGACTCAGCATTTCTACGGCAAAAGCTATGTCAGGTCTTGTGGCAGTAGCAGCATATATCAAACTCCTGATTACGCTTGCATACTCTAGCTGCCTGACGCTTTTCCCTGAATTAGGCTTCAGCTTCAGATCACACCTGTACGGCGTATCGATCCCTGGAAGATCCTGATACTTGTAACGAATGATCATCTTCTCAACATAATGAGACTGTGACAGTGCTAGTCCAATGTCTGTCCGGATGATCTTGATCCCTAAGATCATATCAGCTTCCCCCAAGTCCTTCATACTGAACTTGCCCGAGATGAACTTCTTTGTCTTCGTGACACAGCCCATATCCGTACCTAGGATCATCATATCGTCCACGTACAGACAAACGATCACATCTCTTCCATCAGCGAACTTCGTATAAACACACTTATCCGTCTCGCTGACCATGTAGCCATTTGACCTTATAACCTTGTTAAATTTCTCATGCCACATCTTGGGAGCATGTTTAAGACCGTACAAGGATTTTACCAACTTGCAGACTTTGTCTTCAAGATCCTTTATAACAAATTCCTCTGGCTGTTGCAAGTAAATCTCTTCGGTCAGCTCGCCATTTAGGAAAGCCGTTTTTATATCCATCTGATGTATCACCATCTTATGTATTGCTGCGAGAGCAATCAACATTCTGATGGTGGTCATCCGGGCTACTAGGGCATACGTGTCAAAGTAGACAATCTTCTGCTTCTGAAAAAACCCCTTGGCCACCAACCTAGCCTTGAACTTGTCAATAGTTTCGTCTGCTTTCATCTTTTTCTTGAAGATCCATTTGCATCCGATGGATTTCGCTCCTTCAGGAAGATTAACCAACACCCAAGTGTTATTTGAGGTGATGGAATCAATTTCATTGTCAATCGCCTCCTTGCAGAAAATTGTGTCTCTTGTCTTCATCGCCTCATCATAGGTAAGCGGTTCTGCTTCCACATGATAGGTGACAAAGTTATTTCTGAAGTCCTTCGGCCTCCTCACACGCTTCGCTGACGGCTTAGTGAGTTCTGATTCAACCATTGTTTCAACAACAACATCTTCTTGGACTACTTCTTTATTGAAAACTTTAGTTTTTTGTGCACCCTTATTGTTCTCCGGTATATCTGCAAGAACAATATTCATGTGCCTTACAAATTTGTCGTCAAAATATTCAGTATCGCGAGATTCGATGATATAATTTGACTTAATATCAAGAAATCTTCGAGCATTACTCTTCTCGGCATACCCCAAGAAGATCGTCTTCGTAGTTCTAGTCCCCAGCTTCTGAATCTTCAGATCTGGGAGCTTTACATAAGCCAGACACCCCCACACTCGAATGACATTCAAGTTAGGTCTGACTTTGATCCAGAGTTCATGAGGAGTTACGTCCGAAGTTGCATATGGCACTTTATTTAGAATAAAAGTGGTCGTCAATGCATCTTCTCCCCAGTAGCATTTAGGAAGACCCGTAGTTAACAACATTGAGTTCATCATTAATGATTTTATGTTCTTTGCAGAACGATACAAATTCATGAGACCTATACTCTACATCTCGATTACTTCTGAGTAGTTGTAGATCTGTTTAATGTTCAGCTTCAGCCCTGAAGTCTCTGACCTACTCGAATGCTGCATCCTTCTACTTGAGAAGTCATGCGAACATGCACTTCGAAAAACACTTCGAACCAGCCTCTGTGGAGAATTGATAAATGTCACAGATATCTGAGTGTACTAACTCCAGATGATCAGTAATTTAGTTCAATCGTCTGAGCAGCTTCCCAACAGTCTTGTATCTGCACAGACCTTAAACTCCTTCACCTCCTTACCCCCATATTTCGAAGATAAGGTCCCAGTAGGACAGCTTGAGTTTGCTTCTATCATTGAACAACTCTCAGTCCATTCAATGAAGTAACTTCATCGCCATCAGCAGAATTTCGAACATCCCTTCAGCACCGAACATCTTTTTGAAGCATGTGCCTCGCCAAGAAATTACCATCTGGCTAGTACGAATGTCCATCTTTCAAGTCTGTATATCAGATAACAGACTTTTTGAGATCAGATCTCCAAAAAATCTATGGTATGTGTAACACGCATTCCAGTATCCTTGTCGGTGGTTAATAACCACTGTCTCGATCTTCAGAACTTCTGCTAGATATACGTTCGGCATCGAGACCTTCATCAAAACACGGCTCGTCCTTAGTGAACAGCTCCTTTGAGAGCACACGTGGTCAGATGCACTAGTGTCAGACCACTAGTCAGCTACCACGCTAGATAACTCAACCTGTACAATAATAGCAACCAAGTTAACTAATCAAAATAACCAAGTTTAGCTATACCTGCTATTTTGGTTTGGGCTTGGATTTGCATTCACTCTTGTAGTGGCCATTCTTACCACAGTTGAAGCAAGTCACGTGGGATTTGGACTTCTGTTGCTTGAACGAAGGACCGTTTACTTTCAGATTAGTGGAGTCCTTCTTCTTGTGATGAGAAGCCACCTGCTTCCCCTTGAACTCTTTTGTCTACACCAAGTTTGCCTTAGCCAGTTGTTTGGACAGATAGTCCATCTTCTGTTGAGCTCGTATTTCGTCCTCAACGTGGATCTCTTGTAGAAGATCTTCCAAGCTAATGTCTAGCTTCTTCCGATGCATTCTAGCATAGAAGTTGCTCCAACCAGCAGAAAGTTTCGAGACTATCCCTCCAACGACAAACTTGTCGATGAGGGGCATCTTCTCGTCATCTAATCTTCTGGCACAACTTCAGGAATTCCTTCACTTGAGATAACATCGCCATATCGTCTTCGAAGAGCCACTTGTGGTACTTCTCGACGATGAAGATTTTGGACCTGTTCTCATCATCTTTATATAGCTTATCCAAAGAATCCCAGATCTCTTTGGCCTTTACCTTCTTAGAATATGACTCTGCCAGAGAGTCTTCCATAGAATTAAGAATCAGCAGTTTACAGATGTTGTTTTCTCTCTTTCATTTGCTCTGCTTGACGAGTGCAGCAGCAATAGCATCGGCAGTTCCTCCTTCTAGAATCGTCGGTTCATCCTCAATCAACACATGGTCTACGTCCACAAGTTGAAGATTAAGGGTGACCTTTCTCTTTCAGATTTGGAAATATTCTCCGTCGAATTTTTCCCACTTGTTAAAGCTGGTATCGATGAGAGAAGCACGAGAGTTTTCCATCTTCTTAATCTTGCTTTGAGATTGTTACTCCCGAGGCATAATTTTTGATGGAAAACAGATAAACGAAACAGTTGTCTCAATAGTAACAATATTTCGTAGCAACACTTCAAAGAAGGTACATCACAGAGATCCTTGGAGGATTCTGGGTAACAAAAATCTAAAGAGATCTCGTTACAACAGCAAACGAAAGTAAAGATTCTTTTAGGAAGGTACAAATCGAGTTGCTAGCAGCAGCGACGAAAGCCCACAAGAAGTATCTGATTAGATCAGAGAAGAATAGAAGGAAAGAAGAAAGAGAAAGGCAGCTTTGCTCCGTTGCTCAAAATAAGATTTTCCTATATGCGATCCGCTTTCAAGAACCAGCAAGTTCTAGAGAACTTCTGGAACGCTCGTCAGTCAATATTTGAGACTTGAACGGACTTCCTGGACTTTACAGACTCTATTAACTCTCTTCTTTGGTGCATCTTTCAAAGGAGGCCAAGGGGCTCTATTTATAGAGTGGAGTGAGACTTCACCTCTTCTCCTATCCGATGTGGGACTAAAATACCAATACTCAAAAATAGAGTTTGATATTTTAGATCATCCCACAATCAGCATAGAAGTGTGTCAGTCCACGCCTACCCCCCGAACACTCCCGTGCATGCACGAGACATCATGGAGTCCGTGTCCGAGTCCGAGTCCGCACAACACAAATCAACTTACATCTTTGTTGGAATTAATCCTTTTTTCCTTCTAGAAAAATACTCCCATATGACACACATTTGTGCCGCACCACAACTCATGTGCACACCTCAATACAACAATGTATTATATTGAGATACTCACCATTTGGTGTGGCCGATGTGGGACTATTTTTCCTAGTCCAAAGGCAAAAACACCAACAGTTGTACTCGGATTTATATTAGGCTAAGAATGGCTTTAGCAATAGAGGTTAGCCTGGTCCTTTTTATCGAGTGCTCCTTACCAATTTCCATCAATTAAATGAACAGCCCTGGCATTTTCTTCCTAGCCACGTATGGTGATGTTTCATTACATGTGTGTGTGTTCTCCTATTAAAAAAAAGGAAAAAAAAGAGAAAAGGGAGAAGTAAGAATCCCATGGAAAGATGGATTGAATAGAGGGCTAAGTAATGGGATGCACAGTTGCAATATGGTGTAGTATTCCTCCTAACCTAGCTATCCTTGTATGTATAGGAATACAGTAGATGCTAAGTGAAATAGTGTGCTGAGAAGCTAGATATGTGGGTGTGTTTAAAAAAAATCAAATGGCAGTGAATGGATGGGAACAAATACAAAGGAGATTGAGAAAAGACATAAATATGGGTATCTTCACTGATTTATGGTTGAAGAAGTTTGACATGCTAGCAAATAAAATTTTAACCATTTAAATCAGTGTATTTTTTTATATAGATTATGTCGAGTTGGGTGATTGACTAATGAGTAACAAGAAGAAGAAGAAGGAGAGTACCAGTGACTAGTATTATAAGACCCTGTTGTTTCCCTCCTTTGGGATCTAACATTCATATCGTGTTGTAGCTTAGGTGGTTATTTGGGGATTTGCTTCCTGATACATTCATTCATTTTTTTAGTATCTGTATGAGAGCTTACTTTCAAAATTTCTATGTAGGCATAGAATTAGTTAATACGGGTTAAATAGGTAAATCTGATAATTAATTAGTTAATCCTTTTATTTAAAGACATAACAAGTTAGCTTAATAGTTAGGTTTGGTTAATAAGTTATTAAATAACTTCTGTTATATATAATTGAATAATTAATTAGTTGTAAATTACTTTCCTAGGCATTTTGGACTTTTCGGACTTTGGCGTTGGACCAACTTTTCCTTCTCATCTGCATCCGGAGCCAGGCAAGTATACCTTGCCAAATCTTGTACTTCAGTTTTTATATATCTTTAATATCAGTTTGATTATATATTGCAACACCTAAGGCCGCGTTCCGTACTTCGCGTCTGAATCACATTCGGGTGCCAACGGACGTTAGTGCCATCGGGTATCGATATTAGATATTCACATTTTGCGTTACTGCGATAACTCGATACGGGGTACATCAGACTCTAGGACATGTTCATGTGATACTATATTACTGATGGATTCACGTACTTGATTACATCTTGATATACGAAAATCCAAGTTTGATTCTAGGACGTTGACATTGATATGCATGCACTGTTACTTTTCTGACTCATTGTCCTAGCTAGAAGTTATGGTCGTGCGTCTCGTAGATATGATTCATGAAGTCACATGGGTGGAGAAAACATACACCGTGCGCGTGGGCTACTTTTCAATATTGCTACCGTCTCCTTTTCCAGAGCTTCGGAGGTTCATATTACCACAGTTCCTTACCAGAACTGCGGAGTCATCATTAGTTACCGGAGTTTCGTACCAGATCTCTGAGGTATACCATGACAGCCCACATATTCGAGTGATGTTCTCAAATTATATTTTTTATATTAGTTGGTTATGTTAGATTCACCCATCTTCTTCAGTCTTACTATATTTTACTCTCTTTCATTACTGTCGTACACTTGGCCTGTATATTATGTACCTTGTTGCATGCCGCTGAAGCCTAGTTTTCTCACCAAATTTAGATGAGAAGGACTACAGAGAACTTGTTGGATTGTTGATAAGCTTCCGTTATATTTCATGTAATTACTACTTGCAGGCTCTTTCGTAGTTTATATGTTTCATTTCCTGATATTGTATCTGCTTAGTAGTATAGTATTTATAGACTCATATTATTTCTCTCGAGCCTATTCGGACAAGTATGTTTATTATAGGCTGTAGAATGATTCTCATATTTTCTATTCTTTATGTTCATGTTCCTGTAGATGAGATTAGTTTAATTGAGACTTCTGGGCATTTACTTTATATTATTGTACTCTACAGCTTAAATACTACTCTAATGGTTCTATTAAATTGGAATAATTATTGGAGTATATTCGCTGGCCTTGCCACGTGGCTCGGTTCTGAATTTTTGGAATCGAGGGTGACACTTCTTCTTCAGAATCACTAGCTTCGCTTTCACACCATATGCTAGTGTTAGCATAATTCTTCGTCAAAGTCTTTTTCTTGCTTGACTGATCATGCCTGCTTCCCTTTCTTACAATAGGACAGTCTTTCTTGATGTGACATGTCTTCTTACAGCTGTAGCAGATTGGTTTTTCATCGTCTCTGGAATCTTTCTTCTTTCTGTTTGTCTTCTCATAGTTAAGGAATCTTCTGAAGTTCCTTGTCATGAGGGCCATTTGCTCGTTGTCTGAGCTATCAGATTCACACCCGTCATTGGAGGCTATTTTATGGTGAGCTTTGAATCCTATAGCCTTTTCTTTCAGTGCTAGCTCTTCTAAATCCTTAAGGTCTAGCTCATGTGTCATAAGCTTTCCAATGAGAGTTTCAACAATCATCGTAGTGAGATCATTTCCTTCAATAACGATCGTCGTTTGGGGATTTCAGTTCTTCTCATGATTGTTGTATTATTTTCCAAAGGAAGATAAAGGGTTAACAATATCTAAAAATCGAGTAAACATATTTGTAATAGTCTTATTAGGCTTCATTTTGAATGCCTCATACTCTTGTGTTAGTCATGATATTTTGGACTCCTTCACCTGTGAAGTGCCTTCATGAGTTACCTCAAGAAATTTTCAAATCTCGTGATACGTGACACATATTGATACTCTGTTAAATTCAGTTCTATCTACTGCACAGAATAAAGCATTGATAGCTTTTGCATCAAGGCTTGCTTATTTCTTTTCATTCTCAGTATATTTGTCATGTGATTTTTCAACTAGATTATCATCTACCACAACTGGTAGTGGTTTCATGTAGCCATCGATGACAATCGACTATAAATCAAAATCAAAAGACTTGAGATAAAAGCTTATGCATGTCTTCCAATATGTGTAATTTGTGCCATCGAATAGGAGTAGCCTATTTGCAGATTGGCCTGCACCATTGCATGTGTATAATGATACCATATATCAATGAGATTAAATCCAACTAGAGAGATTCCGAGCTCTGATACCAATTGTAGGATCGATGGCACCTCTGGAGGTGGTGAATAGAGTGCAGCAAAAAATATTCTCCAATTAAAAACTAAGCAGGTAAAGGTAGACATATATTAAACTTAAATGCAATGAAGTAAAGCAATAAGTAAGTGGAGGCAAGAAAGCAATACGCAGACACCAAGGTTTATACTGATTTTCCTCTGAGAGGACTAGTCCAGTTCACGAGAACTCTTGCTCGCTATAATCCATTATTTGAAATAGAGATTACACTGCATGTTTTACTCAGAAGAACACTCCAACTTCAACATTGTCATATTTTTATCCGAAGCCCATGATCAAACTTCAACACCTTTCAGAGGAAAGCTTTCATACTCCAAGCTTGTACAACTTGAATACTCCTAATCGAAAACCACCGGCACTTAAAAGAACAGGAGTTGTCTTGAAAATAGAAAGATTAAAACTTTTTGTAGATAAGAAGACTTTGAAATAGATAGAGAAGATGAAGAATGAATGCGTGGTTATAAATGACAAAGTCTTCCCTTTTTATAGGAACTTTTGAGGCAGAGTTCGGGCAGAACTTGGTAGGAGTAACGTTCATAATTTTGAACATTGTAGATCCAAAAGAATAGGTATTTGCTGACCAGGAGCAATTTGGGTAGACCGAGTTCGGTCTGAGTTCGGGCAGAACTCGGCCCGAGTTCGGTTAAGGGATTTTTAGGTTAGTCTGGTTTTTGTAGAGTTTTGGATAAACAAAGAATTAGAATTTTATTTTTGGGTCTGAAATATGGTTTTGTGAGAAAGGTCTTCTAAGTTGCCAGTGATCCCGACTCACAATTATCTAGACTCAATAAAAAGAAAATACAAAATAAAGTAGAAAAATCTGCTTTGACGAAATACGTTGTGTAGTACCCACTTTTCGCGGTCCACTGTGTACTACCTACGGCTTGCTAGCTCAGTATTGAACTGAGTATTGGGAAAACTTTTGCCGGTATCGATTGATCACGGATGAAATGCAATGAACCTTTCTAACTAATAGATTAGTTTCTATTGAAACGAATCCAAGAGCTTTTGTTAGATGTTTTCTTTCGCTGCTTGGTTTTGATGAATGTGTTTTCGTGTTGGTTTTTGATGATTGGTTTTCATTGTTCTCTTTTTTCGCATTTCGCATTTATTTTGAATCTTGAGAGAAAGAGACCGAAGTATGTTAATCAAATATTGGTGCCAATACAGGAGGATGCATAGGCGGTGCGTGATTGTTGTGTGAAGTCCCTCATTCTCTCGAATAAGATTCATCTTGGTGAGTTACTTTAACTGGGCTAACATTTACGTCCTAAGAAAATTATCTCTAGTCCACTCTTTTGTTATGTCTCTCTGATCAACGATACCATAATAACAAAAGATAAGAGAAGATAAATGAACTGGATTGCTTGCTAAATAGAAATGTTGCTCTACTTGCTCAATATGATTGCTTACAGATTTCCAGAGTTTGCTTTACACAAGATATGTCATAGAAAACCTTAATTGGTTTGAGATCGAACGATATGAAAGAATGGAATCGTGTCCCTATCGAAGAGAACTATCGAAATCAGATGCCTATTGTTCAATATGCAATAAAATATTTTATCTAAAAGAATGCATCTCGTGCATTTGGCTTAGGACAACTTGTGCACAAGGTACGGTCTCTCAACCGATTTCCGGGGCACTGGGATCAATCGGCCTAGGAGAGATTGAGCACCCTGAGGTAAAAGAAACCTCACGATTAGGGGGGTGTTATGTATGTCAGTGAGATGGACTTGTATGTCCCAACTGCTGATCATGGAAAATAACTCATGGGCCACCATGTAGTTAGGTTCATACAAATAGTGAGATTTATTGCAAACCTAACATGCAGGGACGAAAACTAAGTATGATGTATATGTGCAAATTATGCTAACATGTTTTGTGCAGGGATGACTGTCGACGATGGATAATATTGTTACGAAATATTTATACTATTATGTTTCTTATGAATTATTAAAAAGAACCTAGACAAGTAGAAAGATCACATAATGTATGTATGCTAGCTTCACATGTTAACTTAGTACAGATTTTTGTGAGTTCGACCAAAAAGTCACTCGTCAGTAAAAGATGTGTACTGACCCACGTTGTGGGCATCCTTTTCAGCTAGCAAGGAGACATGAGGATTTCAAGTGAGGCGTTAAAGCTCGTCCAGTCCAGTAGAGCTTGTTGGTTGCCTTGAAGCATTTCCATTTTCAAGTTAAGTTTGCAAGTTTTCTTTGAAGGTGTCTTTTCATTTTCGATTATGCAATAAAGGGATATGATGTATGGACATTGTGGCTATTTTAAAAATAGTTTCAAAAAGAGATATGTAAGCAAAACTATGACATTTTGAGTCGCAAGCTTCATACTTTGTAATCCTATCATGTTATAAATAAAATAAAGCATTTCTATTTCAAATTTCTGTGTCCAATATTTGGTTTTCTGTAATTAAATATGTTGCATTCGTGTGTTTTGCTTTGTCTAGTTGTTTTGTGCAGGTACTAGTCTTGTACAAGCGTAACTTAGGCTTGCACGACATCATGCCTTAGCGAGAACGAACGATCCCGCAGGGATCAAAGCGAGGACGAACGACCCTAGCGGAATTGGGGCGTGACACGTTGCGATCTTCTTTCTTTTCATATCAAAGTCGAAGTTTAAAATCAATTATCAAAATCAGTTCGACCATGGCTGTATGGGCCAACAAAGCCATATTTACAAAAACTAACAGTCTAAAGTACTAGAATAATTATTTAAGTGATTTTCTAATCAACCTTAAGAAATCTTTACTTTATCAAGTGTTGATTAATTTGGGTTAGCTGTAGGGGCCGGTTCCTAGGTAGTGGAGGTCCACAAGGGGACGATTAAGAACCATGTCGCGTAGGACTATTTATACCTGATTGATAGAAGGACCCTTTCAGCTTGTACCCATAATAATCTCAACTTTTAAAATGTTAGATTTAAAGGAATTTGCAATTTCACTAATATTTTCTTGTGACTAAATTGTTTGAAAGAATCAAAAAAATTATAGTGTAATGCTCCAGTCCCAAAAGTCACGGGACTAGCATGTGACATGGCCAGCTGGTACATACTCGAGGGTAATACCAAATCTATGGAATCCTCGAGAATGCACTTAAGTTTTCTAACTAAACTTAAGTCCAAAGAACGTTAGAATCATCATGGAAAACTATATCTCATTCACAGAAGTAAAAAGATACAACTGAATCAAATAAGAACTGATGAACCAAATAATAAAAAATAATGTAACTGAAGTTTCAAGTCATCAAGAATTCAAGTCACATCCGGTGGAGACAAATCCACTACTAATAGACGGAAATAGAGACATGAAATAAAATAACTGAGTCCAAGCTACGCTAAACATCAATGACGTCATCAGTTGCAGTGGTTCTGTGGTCTAGTACTAGCACATAAACCTGCTCATCAGCACCTGGATCAACCTCGACTAAACCTGGAGAGATCACCAAATCCTCAGGGGACTAGCAAGATACATAAAACATGCCTATCTAACAGTATAACATGCATAAAGGAAACCGGGATAGAAACAGAGAATGATTAAGCAGCAATGAAACGTGCATATAAGAACAACTATGCATAAATAAACTACTGGAAAGAAAACAGGTGAACATATGGCAAGTTATAAATAACCAAACCCTCGCCCATGCGTGGACTCTCATGTTTGAACAACAACTAACTCTCGCCCCTGCGTGGTCTCTCAGGTTAGCTTCAAGCAATCAACTCTTGCCTCTGCATGGACTCTCAGGTTGAGAATAAACGAAAATAGGAATAGCAGTTCACTTATGACGCACTCGTCCTATGACACGGTATGACTCAGTTAAGGTACATGTGAGAACTGATCCAATATGAACTAAAATGTCAACCATGAATAAAGACAATATGTGTACGAGACCAGTAAACTAGTATGCATAATTTGAGAAAACAAATATCAACAATCAACCAAAGAAAACTAGATAATGACATGTAACAAGGAAAGAAAATATAAGCATGTAAATAAACTGTAGAGAAAGTTAATGTATACATGCATGTTGTCCAAGATTTTGTGCAAGTCTTAATCCAAGGCCTAGTCAAGAACACCTATATACAAACACAATATTAATATCCTATAATATAACTTTATATGTTTGTATATATAATAATATATTATTGCAACTAACTATTTAGTAATTAAATTTATAATCCATCCCAACTTTTTATTAGTCCAACTAATTTAATCTATTCTACTAACACTTGTAAAGTTAAAATATGGATTTTTATTGAATAAGAGTCAATATGGGGGCTTAAGTGAAAAAAATGTTACATTAGAAAGTAAAGAACATAATTGATTCTTCCGAAATGTACACATACTTAAATATATTATTAAACAACTAAGTGGCATGTGGAGAGTTGATTGATTTATTTTTTTTACTGTGTTTGGGAACTTTTGTAGGGAGGGAAAAGAAAATTTGAGGGAAAGAAAAATGGAGGAGAGTAAAATGAAAGAAAAGTTAATTTTTCATTTTTTTGTTTGGATGGACAAAAAGTAGGGGAAGAAAAAGTTTAAAAATAATTAGTTGTTAATTATGGATAACAATATAATTACTATTTGGTCCTTGATATTCTCAAATGATAATTTATCATTACCTTTATGAGGGGTGGTGGGGTAAATTCACTCATATTCCTCTCATCTCTCTCCATTTTCCTCCCACTTTTGGGAGAAATTTTTTTTAGTGGGACCCACCTAGCTACTTTTTTTCCTCAAATTTTCCATCCCTATTTTCTTTCCTCCTTTCCAAACACCATCACTTTTAATTTTTCTCACTTTTCCCTCAAGTTTTTTCTTTCTTCCATTTTTCTCCCTTCCCAAACAGTACCTTAGGGACTAAAGTGAAACATTCCTATCGACTATTTATTATGTCTTGTAAGAGGAGAGCTTGACGTGTACTGTTTACGCAATTTTGGGTAATGTGCATTAAGAGAAAAGTGAGTCTAAGTGTAAATTTCCTTTGTACCGTGTTGTGGGGTTTTTATGATATATGTGTAACAAAAGCTATCAAGATTCTATATCCACAGACCCTTCTTCTACAAAAAAATACGCTACACACGAAGCACAAACAGTGCTCGATTACAACTATGTCTAAACAGAATATGTCCTATTAAGCAACAGTATGGAGAACAATTACTAGAGAAATGAGATTGTGTGGTCTACTAGGTAGGCACACCTGTAAAGAAGTACTCAAGCGCGAGGTCGGATTCATCTGCATCACCGAGTTGGTCCAGAGGTGCAGACGTCACAAAGATGCTGGACTATGGCCACAAGCTCGGCTACGCGCGACGGAGCACCAAAGATGTTGGCTCGGTCGAGAAACGAGGGTGGAGAGTAAGGCTGGATAGATGGAAGAAGACTTTCTTGGATAGGTATATGAATTATTTATATATGCTAAATATTGTGAAGGGAAGGGAAATCGTGCGACTGGGCTTGGGAGGAGGAGAATGTTTTGTATTTGAGTTAGGGTTTTGTAGCTATATATATATATATATATATATATATATATATATATATATATATATATATATATATATATATATATATATATATATATATATATATATATATAAAAGG
>JANAVB010003398.1:1893901-1926401 GCA_029216955.1 Iris pallida
ATCGATTCAAAAAAACCGATTCTAAATGGTACGATATTGGTATTTATTTTTCAAATACCGATTTTAAAAAATACCGAAAAAATTGACCAAATACCGACCGATTATACCGACGCTCACCCCTAAGCATGAATGTACATCTTCTTGAAGAGTTTTGAGAACTCTTCCCAGGTGGTTCCATCAGGACCTAATCGCTCTTACTCGACTTCCCACCAATGATGGGCATTTCCAGTCAACTGCACCCTGACGACTGTCATCCATTTCTCTTTAGAAAGTTCAGCAGCTACCAATTGATGCTCGATGTTGGTGAGCCATGCATGAACTTTGGTAGGGTCCTCATCTTCGGAGAAGGGTTTGGGTATAATTTTCCTAAACTCGAAAATAGATCTAGTCTTCGGTTGATAGGCTGGTGGTGGCCTGCGCCATGGATGTCACTAAGCTATCCCTCAGTGCTTCGGCCTACTGCTGCTGGGTCTGCTATTGCATTAGCTACTGGGCTTGCATCATTGCGTAGAACATTTGAAATAATTGTTGCCCGTCCATCAGCTGACACTGTGGGAAGGGCATGAACGCATCGGAGGCATGGGAGGTGGTGGAGGTAAAGAAACCCACGGCTTTGCTACCGGTGTTGGTTGCAAAGTCTGTCTATACGTCTGTGAGGTCGGTGGCTGTTCATTTTGTTGGTTAGGTTGGCCTCCAAGTGGCGGTGGAGTCCTATCAGCATGGGTCACGATAACATTTGACGGAGTGCCAACTGGGGTCAAGCTTTCGTCTTGTCAGTCCATTATCTGTATAGAAAGAAAACCATTAGCCGCTGAAGGAATTTCAAGCAGATGCAAGTCAAGAGTTTAATAGAAATCGAGGATAAAGGTCGATAACATATCAAGGCATGTGGATGAGATCCTAGGAATCTAATCCTATTGCAGGCCCGTTCGGTACAGTAATGTAACCAAAACGGCTAACTCAACCTGCATGGGCCACTACAAAAACCTGTCACGCCCTAGTCCCAAAAGTCACTGAACTAGTAAGTGACATGGCCAGCTAGTACATACTCGAGGGTAATACCAAATCTATGGAATCCTCGAGAATGCACTTAAGCTGTCTAATTAAACTTAAGTCCAAAGAACATTAGAATCATCATGACAAACTATATCTCATCAACAATAATGAAAAATAATGTAACTGAAGTTTCAAGTAATCAAGAATTCAAGTCACGTCCGGTGGAGACAAATCCACTACTAACAGATAGAAATAAAATGGAGACATAACATAAAATAATTGAGTCCAAGCTACGCTAAATATCAATGACGTCATCATCTATCGTGGTACCATGGTTTGGTACTATCACATAAACCTACTCGTCTGCACCTAGATCAACCTCGACTAAACCTGGAGAGATCACCAGGTCCTCAGGGGACTAACAAGATACATAAAACATGTATATCTAACATTATAACATGCATAAAGGAAACCAGGATAGAATTAGAGAATGATTAAGCAACAATGAAACATGCACATAAGAACAACTACACATAAATAAACTGCTGGAAAGAAAAGAGGTGAATATATGGCAAGAAGTCAACAAATAATCAAGTCATCATCCCTGCATGGACTCTTAGGTTTGAAGAACAACTAACCCTCGCCCCTGCGTGGACTCTCAGGATAGCTTCAAGCAATCAACCCTCGCCCCAGCGTGGACTCTCATGTTGAGAATAAACAAAAATAGGAATAACAGTTCACTTATGACACACTCGTCCTACGACACGATACAACTCAATCAAGGTACAGGTGAGAAGAGATCCAATATAAACTAAAATGCTAACCGCGAATAAAGACGATATGTAAACGAGACCAGTAAATTAGTATGCATAATATAAGAAAACACACATCAACAATCAACCAAAGAAAACTGGATAATGCCATGTAATAAGGAAAGAAAACATAAGCATGTAAATAAACTGTAAAGAAATGTAAGGTATACTTGCCTGTTGTCCAAGATTTTGTGCAAGTCTTAATTCAAGGCCTAGTCAAGAACACCTATATACAAACACAACATTAATATCCTATAATATACCTTTATATGTGTGTATATATAATAATATATTATAGCACCTAACTATTTGTCTATCACTAGTTTAGTAATTAAATTTATAATCCATCCCAACTTTCCATTAGTCCAACTAATTTAATCTATTCTACTAACACTTGTTTGGTTAAAATATGGATTTTTATTGAATAAGACTCACTATGGGTGCTTAAGTGAAAAAAGTTGTATATTAGAAAGTAAAGAACAGAATTGATTCTTCTGAGATGTACACATACTTAAATATATTATTAAACAACTATGTGACATGTGGAGAGTTGATTGATTTATTTCTTTCAGGGACTAAAGTGAAACTTTCCTATCAACTATTTATTATGTCTTGGAAGTGGAGAGCTTGACGTGTACTGTTACACAATTTTGGGTAATGTGCATTAAGGGCCTGTTTGGATACCCGCATAAGTGATGTAAGTGGGCTTGACTGGCCAATTTCATTGAAACTGCCCATTCGAAACAGCGGGCTCCTGCGTTTGGTTTCCCAGTAGATGGAGGCTGGGAGTGTCCCATCCCTGACACTCCGCAGCGTGTTGTCCCCTCCCAGAGTTACTCCTCGCCTACTCCTCTTGAGAGGCGTAAGAGTGTGGGAAGTGGCTCTCTCTCTTCAGAATCTACACTCCTGCAACCCTGTTGGCTCCGGTTACCTTCCCCTCCCGCGTTTTCGAGGTGAGATTTCTACGCCAACGGTTATTTTTCCTTGGAAGATCGATTCTGTGCTGTTGTGGTCGCCAATTTTACTGGTAATTTTTCTGGTTTAGGAAATTTTTTTTGTTCGGATTAGGGTTAGCCGTGTAGATCTGAAGTAGATCTACAAAGAATACCAAATTTTTACTAAATTTTGGAAGAGCGATCATTCTGTGGTGTTTATCTTCTGAAATAGGAAGTAGATCCGGTAAGTTCTTGAGGGTTTCATCTTTGATCTAACATTTTCGTGATGAAATCGTCTTCTTTTCGGTACTATGAAGCAGATCTGGATCATATTTCTTGATGGTTTCATCTTCGATCTAACATTTTCGTGATGAAATAATATTTTTTTGGGTTCTATGAACCAGATCTGTGTGGAAAGTTCGTAGATCTGAATGTGTTGCGTATTATTTTTGATCCAAAATTTGTAGATCTGAAACTTTGCAGATCTGTGAATTTTCGAAGTTTGCAGATCTTAAAATTTGCAGATCTGTGTAATTTCGAAATTTGTAGATCTGAGAAAATGTGCATTTCTGTGAATTTTCGAAGTTTGTAGATCTGAACAATTTGCAGATGTGTGTATTTTCGAAGTTTGTAGATATGAATGTCTTGCGAATATTACTTAATTCTGATGTATTTTAAAAATTTTCAGATAGATTTGTCGAATCCCAATGATCCATTACTTAATTCTGCAATTGCTAGTATAATTACAGTCATAACTATAATTATAACCCTAATTGAAAGAGAGGAAACAGACCGACGAGGCATTGCAAGGGAACCCTCCCTAATTAGAGAACAGTGGAGGCAAGCACACATGTACCGAATTTTGACCGCAGGGCCAAATAATTGTGTGCATTATCTAAGGATGAGTAATGCTGCTTTCTACGGTCTGGTTCACATTCTTCGTTCCAATGGGTCGCTACATGACAGGAGATATGTTTGTGTGGAGGAACAACTTGCCCTATTCCTTTACATGTTGGGACATAAGTCAAAAAATAGAGTATGCGGTATTGAATTTATTCGGTCGGGAGAAACAGTTTCTCGGTACTTCAATAAAGTTCTAGGTGCTATATGTACCATTACAGAACGATTTGTGAAGCAACCCGATTCCGAAACTCCATTGGAGATAAGGAATTCAGCGGAATGGTTTCCATACTTTGAGGTAAAGCTAATTCAATGAAAGTCCTATTCTCATCAATGTAATCTTGTAGTACTATACGTTAACGATGCATTTCATTCAAATATAGGACTGTATAGGAATGATAGATGGAACCCACGTCCAGGCTACCCTTCCAGCCTCCATAGTAGCGAGGTTTAGGGGTAGAAAACAAATAACACAAAATGTGTTAGCTGCTTGTTCTCCCAACAAGATGTTCACGTATATCCTCGCCGGGTGGGAAGGTTGTGCCAATGACATGGCAGTTTTAAAGGATGCCCTTTCTAGGCCATCTCCACATTGCCTAAAGGTCATAACAGGTAAATAGTTGGAATCCTTCGAATATTTGAGTTTTATTTCTTATGAATGTTGGCTTTAGATCTGTAAGAATGAATTAACCTGCAAATTTTGTAGTAAAGTATTATTTGGTTGATGTTGGCTACACGATAATGCCTGGTTTTATTGCTCCTTATCGTGGAGTTAGGTACTAATTCAATCCTAAGAAGGATCGTCATCCCACCAATACGAAGAAACTGTTCAACTATAGGCATTCGAAGTTGCGTAGTAAAATCGAATGTGCCTTTGCTACCCTCAAGAATCGGTGGTGCATTCTAGGGGAGAAGAAATTCCACGACTTTTCTACCCAGGTTGATATTGTACTAGCATGTTGTGTTTTACACAACTATATTCTTGGAGTTGACCCTAAAGACGAATTAGTTGTTGATGAGCCGACTAACTTTAAAGGGGATGTAGTCGAGGAAAACTTGTTCGAATATGAACAATTCTCCCAGAGTAGTACACAAGTCCAACGAACTGCTAAGAAGGCTTGGGAAGACATGCGTGATCAAATTGCAGAACACATGTGGCATGATTACTCTACTGGAAATGGTAGGGTAGAAGTTTAATTTCAATGGCTTGTTTGTTGTTATTGGGGCTGTTTTTGTGGTGTTTTATGTGGGCTATTTTTTGGGGCTGTTTTGTGGGCTGTTTAATGGCTGCCTTTGTAATTACAATATCATATCCTTGTAATTGTGTTCAATTAAACTGCTGAATTCTGCCATTTGTCATCATGTCTCAACAACTTTAAATTTATATATATGAACATGTGAGATGGGTGATAACTTTCCTAACTATCGACACTTTCAAACCCATGCTGGTAGTCCTTTTGCACCCCCTCAATTGAAAAGGCGATCGTTTGGAGCCACTACCGACAGCCAAGGGCAAGAATTAGAGCAAGAAGGGTTGCAAGAAAGGGTTACACAACCAAATCCAATACGCCCCCTTCCAACCACATTCCCAAACACCAGTTGGGGATTTAACGTTGATCCTTACATGGATACTTATTCGTACATTCTTAGTGAAGGTTCAAATCCCCAAGGCAAAGGCAAGGGTGTGGCACAGGATGATAACCAAGTCGAATCCCCTCGAAAGAAACAATCAAAGAAGCACGTGGCCCATAAGGGTAGGGATGACCCTAAAGAAGTAAAGTATAGGAGTGAACCAAAAGAAGGAACACCCAATAAACGTTGGGAGGATGAACACACCGACGAGCTCCTCAAGATTCTAGCAAAAGAAGCAGAGGAGGGCAAAAAATATGATAAAGCTTTTAGGAATAGTTCCTACCAACTAGTTGTCACGACAGTCAACGAAAAGTTTGGTACCAATTACAGTGTTAGCAATGTTGTTAATCATATGCGTGGATGGAAGGTCAAATGGTTACAAATTTTGAAGGCAAAAGACTTGTCGGGTGCGGGGTGGGACGATGACCTCAAGATGGTCATTTTGGATGAAGAAAGCCACGAGGACCTTAAGAAGGTAAATATGTTTAGTCTTGTTTTTTTTACTACTATCTTTGTTTAGTTGGGTTTTTCGACCAATATTGATTGTGTCCTAAATATTCTATTCCCTAGGCCAAATCAAGACTAGCACCGTAGATTAATACTCCAATTAGGAACTACGACTTGCTCCGTATTGCTTGTGGAGATGACCACGCTAGAGGTGACTATTCAAAAGTTTATAGTAACTTGTTTGGATCAAAAGACGACTACATTGATCTTGATGCCCCAAGTGTCTCACAAAATAAGGATGGGAAGTCCCAATCTTCCAAATCCTCAAGAGGAAAACGTCGTAGAGAGGCGGACGAGGCTAGTGACGCCATATCCAACTTGGTTCATCATGTGTCTACCATGGCAAGTGCACTTACTACGGGGTTCATGACCCCGATTGAGAAGATGAGTGCAAAATTGTTTGCTTTAGATGGTTATGAGCCTCATGTGCTTAAGAATGCCTACAATTATCTTTGCAATGATAATTTCGAGACTTCGAAGTTCGTAGGCTTGCCGGAGGAATTCCAAAGAGAATGGTTGGACCGCTTCAAGGAGGAAAATGAATGACCTTAAAGGGTGGGTATGTTGCTGTAATATTTTGATACTTTGGGCTTCCTCTGTAGGAGGCCAAGACTGTGGGTATGTTGCTGTAATATTTTGATACTTTGGGCTTCCTCTGTAGGAGGCCAAGACTGTGGGTATGTTGCTGTAATATTCTGATATTCTGGGCTTCCTCTGTAGGGAGTTTATACAACTACTGCTGCTTCTGTTAATCCTATCATGTTGTATATACAATGCTACTGCTGCTTCATCTATCCAATCATGTTTCTGATGCTTCTGTTATTCCTTTACATGTTGTATATACAATGCTACTGCTGCTTATATTTCTAACTTTGGTGAATCATGTTTCTAGCATGTCATACTACATAGTATTGAAAGGAAGAAAGCCGGGAGTTTACACAACTTGGCCTGAATGTTTTATGCAAGTTAATGGGTTTAAAGGCGCTTGCTATTTCAAGTGCCAAGATTACGATGAGGCGGTAAGTTACTTCGAGTCGAAGGTTAAGGTTAAACGAAGTGAAGTTAAGGAGGAAGTTGTAGTCAAAGGGTGTCCCAAGGGCAATGTTATTTTCTTTGGTTGCCTTGTGTTGCTTGCATCGATTATTGCGCTTGCTTATCTTATGTAAACGCTAAAAGCTATTACGAAGGAGACATATTTTGCAACTGCTATTGTACTGAACTTGTGGATACTATGATGATTAATCCAATCATGTTTCTGCTTTTGTACTACTTGTTTGCAGGAATGGGGTCCCAATGAGGATTACAAGGGTGTGGCCACGATGAAAAGATAAAGTTGGTGGCCTCCCCCACCAATTTGGTGATGGATGGAGGTAGCCAACTTATACCTACACTGTAGACTATGATGAAGAAGGGGAAACCTTTGAGTCTACATAAAATTGGCAATGATGAGTCATGGTGAATCCTTTGAGCCAATTTAACTTTAACTTTCTTCTTTCTTGTTTGTCATTGTGGTTCAGTTTTTTGTGGTTTTTGGACTTAACCTTTCACTGGGAATGTTGGTTTGACTGGGAATGTTGGTTTCTGATTCATCTTGGTAATTATATTCCTTTTTCAAAATGGGCTATGACGAGATTCACATGAAACATGATACATGTTCTTATACAATATGTTGGTTCCAGGAAATATGAGATTCTCATGATACATGTTCTTATACATGTTCAATAGGGTAGTTTCAATGAAACTGGCAGGTCAAGCCCACTTATACATCACTTATGCAGGCTTCCAAACAGGCCTGTGGGTTGCTATGGTGATATGGGAAATGTTGGACAGGCCTGTTACGTTTTGTTTGTTACTTGCTTTTTGAGTATCATTTTGGAAACTTGTCAGATAATTTCCCAGGTTCATAAATTCTGAGCCCAATGGGAGATAACTTTACTCCCAGGTTTTGATTTCCCAGGTTTTCGATTTATACTTCTTGATTTCCCATGTTATGATTTCCCAGGTTTTCGATCTATAGTTCTTGATTTCCCAGGTTATGATTTCCCAGGTTTTCGATTTATACTTCTTCTTATGTGGGCTATGTTGGATCTGTTCACATGTGGGCATTGTTCACATGTGCCCTATGTTGCAAATTTTGGAAATGTTGGACATACTTTTGGAGACTATGATGATTAATCCTATCATGTTTCTGCCTTTGTAATGCTTGTTCTCAGGAAATGTTGGTTTGTTCTTTCTTGGGAATGTTGGTTTGAGGTTTTTTCTTTCTTCTTACTTCTTTCCAACATTACCTGGGAATGTTGGTTTGAGGTTTCTTTTTTCTTCTTACTTCTTTCCAACATTACCTGGGAATGTTGGTTTGAGGTTTCTTCTTTCTTCAGTTTACTATTTGTCACTTTGACTGGGAATGTTGGTTTCTTCTTTCTTGACTGTTACTTGCTTTCAGTTTTCGAACATGTTCTGATACATGTTCTGTTTCATTTTGACTGGGAATGTTGGTTTCTGATACATCACTATGACTTTATTCCTTTTTCAAAATGGGCTATGACGAGATTCACATGAAACATGTTCTGATACATGTTCTTATATACATGTTGATAGCTATCCGATGATGAGATTCTCAGGAATGTTGGAAATGTGGGGAGTGTTGGTAGGAACTATGAGATTCTCATTATACATGTTCTTATACTTGTTCGTAATTTGCCACTGCGGGAAATGTTGGAAACACTGATGATGGTTAGAAATGTTGGCAATGTTGTTCCAGGAAAGATGGTTGGAAATTTTGGCAATGTTGGTTCCAGGATAGATGGTTGGAAATTTTGGAAATGTTGGTTGTAATACATGTTAAAGTTCATCAATTCTGAGCCCATTTCAAACTTTATACTCCACTTTCATTTGTTTCTTCTTGCTTTCAGTTTGTTACTTGCTTTCCCAGGTTTTTTTTTGTTTCTTCTTGCTTTCAGTTTGTTACTTGCTTTCCCAGGTTTTTTTTGTTTGTTACTGGCTTTTAGTTTGTTACTGGCCATTTTGAGTATCATTTTGAGTATCATTTTGAGTGTCATAATTTGTTACTGGCTTTTCGAGGTTGCCATCACTCCCAGGTCATCGATTTTTACTTCTTCTTATGTGGCCTATGTTGAAAATGTTGACATATTGATATGTTGATATGGCGGTTCTTATGTTGGAAATGTTGATATGTTGATATGGCCTATGTGGGAAATGTTGACATCGATTTTTACTTGCTTTCCCAGGTTGCCATCTTTCCCAGTATCATAATTTGTTACTTCTTCTTCTTATTTGTCGGTTCTGATATGTTGATATGGCTGGGAATGGGTTTTGATACATTCGAAATGGGAATGTTGGCTTCTGATATATGGGAATGTTGGTTTCTGATACATTTTGATTGTTACTTGCTTTCAGTTTTGGCTGGGAATGGCTTCTGATACATTCGAAATGGGCTATGATGAGATTCTCAGGATACATGTTCTGATACATGGATCCTTACACCTGAAAAGTTGGAAATTTGGGAGGTAATTGATAAAATGTGACAATTTCGACAATTGGAAGTGCGTGGCTGGGATACTACAAGCTCTGAGCCTGTTTTGATACATGATCTTTTTCTTCTGTTACATTGTCTTCTGATACATTATTGATATTTTTTGGATACCATGCTTTGGGGCCTATGCTCGACGATCTGCTGCAAAGAAGAAGCTTGTGTAGTAGACTAGTTTGTTTCTTGCAAAGAAGCTTGTGTTTCAAAGTGGGCTATGATTATCTTCTCAGGATACATGGTCTTGTACATCTGAAAATTGTAAATTTGGCACGTAATTGAAAATTTTGACAATTTGGACAATTTTGTCAGTTGTGTAGTCCATTGTCTTCTCATACATGTTACACATTCTGCATTTTTCTGTTTGCTTTGGACAATTTGGACAATTGAAAAAATATACTAGGAATATGAAAAAATATAATATATTTCATAATATTATTTAATTTAATTTATTTTATTCTATTTGTTAAAATGGCTGTGAAACTCAAAACATAACTTTTATTCTTTTAATATATACAAAAGAAGAAGTTGGGGGTAACCATACCTAGGTTTACCACATCTTCATAAAATTTCCACTTTCAACAATCCAAACAACCGAACTACTTTTTTTCCACTTACAAAAATCATCCAAACACCAAACCAATTTTTAATCCACTTGCAGCAGACAAAAATTATTTCATCCAAACACATTTTGGAAAGTGTCACTTGCCGCAAGTCAACGGAAACTCAACTTGCTGTAAGTGCCACTTTTACACTTCCAAAGAGTTACATCGATCCAAACAGCCCCTAAGAGAAAAGTGAGGCTAAGTGTAAAGTTCCTTTGTACC
The DNA here is from genome assembly GCA_029216955.1 of Iris pallida. Taxonomy (NCBI): domain Eukaryota; kingdom Viridiplantae; phylum Streptophyta; class Magnoliopsida; order Asparagales; family Iridaceae; genus Iris; species Iris pallida. The sequence continues at coordinate 1,904,058 of JANAVB010003398.1, forward strand.
GTGTTGTGGGATTTTATGATGTATTTACAACAAAAGCTAACAAGAGAAGATTCTATATCCACATACCCTTCTTCTACAAAAAAAAATATAATACACACGGAGCACAAACAATGCTCGATTACAACTATGTCCAAACAGAATATGTTCTATTAAGCAATAGTATGGAGAACAATTACAAGAGAAATGAGATGGTGTGGTCTACTAGGTAGGCGCACCTGTAAAGGAGTACTCAAGTGCGAGGTCGAATTCGTCCGCGTCCCCGAGTTGGTGCAGAGGTGCAGACGTCACAAAGATGCTGGACTATGGCCACAAGCTCGGCTACGCGCGACGGAGCACCAAAGATGTCGTTCGGTCGAGAAACAAAGGTGGAGAGTAAGGCTGGATATATGGAAGAAGACTTTCTTGGATAGGTATATGAATTATTTATATATGCTGAATATTGTGAAGAAATGAAGGGAATTCGTGCGGCTGGGCTTGGGAGGAGGAGAAGGTTTTGTGTTTGAGTTAGGGTTTCGTAGCTATATATATAGGAGGGTTGGCTGACTAGAAGTTGGACTAGGGTTTCGACAATTTATGGGCTGCACCTTGTGGTCGAGTAGGGCTTGTAAGAGCATCATTAGTAGTTAGGACTCTCCAATGCAATTTGGAGCCCAAAATTTCAAAAAAAAGGTAAATGTAGAATGGGTTGGGTTTGTATGAGAATAGTAAGAAATGATAAAGTGAGCTCCGGTCCCAAAAATTGTGTGGTCAAAATTTAATGTAGGAAAAAAATAATATAAAGTTTAGAATCTAGAAAGTTGGGCTCCAAATTGGAACTTACTATTCTACAAAACGAGTTTCTACAATCTAGAATCTAAAAATTGGGAGGCCCAACCCTTAGCACCCATGGATGGGTTGGGACCGAAATTGTAGAAATTGGGACTAGGAATGAGACTTATTATTCTACAAAATGAGCTCCTACATTCTAAATCTAGAATCTAGAAAATGGGATGGGCCTTACTAATGATGCTCTAAGGACCTGTTGGGTAGTCGTTTTTAGGCTTTGGGCTGCTATGGCAACATATATGTAATTATGGTGTATGAATATATTCAGCATAAATTTATGCCTAAGATGGAGGGCTGGAGCTACCTCCAGCCAAGTAGTAGGGCTTGGCCAAACCTACTGGGGAAATGCTGGATTTACTTTGGTTGCGTGAGTGAAGAAAGAAGTTTATATATATATATTATGAATAAATGTATACATGCCATTTAAACTAACAAGTATACCAGTACTGTATTCTTAAACAATTCACATATTCTCAACCATAACCATACATGATTGATACTAATCCTTTGTGCAAAATGATTAAGTTAATAAAAATCACTACTATCATTTAAATAAATAAACTAATTATATAATCTAAAATTTCTTAAAGTTTTGGGGGAGGGGTTTACATATAGCGTCACAGAATATATGCAAAAACAAAATTTGTCTAAATATTTTGATAGGACAATATTGTAATTTCTTTCTGACTAGAAATTCTAATATTGTGATAATATAGTCATTTAATGTTCAAACATGTAAACCTAAAGAATATTATCCATTATCACCAGAAACCAATGATGGCTCGCAGACTTCATATATTTGTCCGACTACACCTAGTAATCAAAAATGAAGACTATGTGAATTGTAAATGTGAAAACTTACCTTTCCACGTGATCAGAGCAATTCTGTACTTCTTGATTTCGAATTAATAATAACACTTCAGAAGAATTTTTTTTACTCATTTTTACAACATTTTTAGATAGTTTTATTATTCTTGCTAAACAACCATTAGTATCCAAGAAATTAAAAAATGTATTTATAGAACACCACATTCGAAAGATAGAGTAAAGAACTTGCCTTCATCCTTAGCATATTTGGGCATTTTCTAACAAGTCACAATTTCTATATTTCAGACTTGAAAAGATAACATTACAAGAGATCATATTAGAATACGTGAGTACAAAATAAATTTGTATTACCGTCACCAATAACATGTCGCTCCTTTCCAAAAATTAAAAATATCTCTAAGGATTCTATCTTTAGGAGAATAGAAGTTAGTTTGCTTATTAACAAGAAATATATACTTGAAACTATGCACAACTTGTTTATTCTGACACAACAAAATAATTTGGCTATGAATTTATAATATTATGTTATAAATTATATTTAATGCTATTCGTACCTCCAAATTGTCCCTCCAATATATCCCTCCTTATGTGTTAGCTCACATGACATGTTAAATAATATTATGTGTCATCTAACATGGCCGATGACATGGCAAATTTTAACCAAAAAAGTTAATTACCCAATTTTGTCTATGTTAATTTAATTTTAATATTAATTAATGTTAATATTAATGTTAATGTTGATATTAATGTTAATGTTGATTTTAATATTAATGTTGATTTTAACGTTAATATTAGTTTTAATGTTAATGTTAACATTAATTTTAATGTTAATTTTAATTTTAAAATTTGTCACGCCAGCTACCACATCAACATACCACGTCAGCTGCCACGTAAGGAGGGACGGTTTGGAGGTACAATTTGGAGGGACAAATAGCATTATTCATATATATTAGCAAATGACCTCTAGCCTAGTGCTTAAGAGAGATGCATGTGGCCCAAGTGGTCGGAGTTCGAGCCCTAGTGGAGGCGAGTTCGCCACAATTACCCATTGCTTCAAATACATGTATTAAGGTGGAGGATGCTATAAACCAGGATTACATTTATTATTTTAATATTTAGAAAACGTATCTATCTCCATTCATGAAATTGGTCACAAGCCTAATACAAAACATTATGAATCCTATAATTACACAACCACTATATTCTCTTAAGTAAAATCCATAATTTTCAATAAATACTATAGACCTAGTACAATAGACTTACTAATTGGTCTTGGAATGAGTTTATCTTCACGATACCTTTCAAAATTAAAGGTTTATGCATCCTGAATAAACACATGACCATAATTGGAATTTCAAAACAAAAAATTATTTCATAGAATTACAATTCACAAAGTAACAGAGGAAGTTTTAAGGAACAAACCAAAAAATTTCCAAAAAAAAATATTTGTGACTTGTACTAAACTAGCATGCCAAAATTATTATCGACTAATTTAAATGGTATGTTTAGGTGTGCCATATTGAAAATAAATGGTTACACAACTCTAGTTTCTAGAATCTAAATGCTCCAAAAAAATCCAACATCATTCCAAAAGCTGGAATAGTCAATATAAACAATTTCATATATATAGTAAATTTTCACTATTCAAGGTATTGGATTTATAGAACTAGAAATCTAGATGTGCCTCAAAAGAAACGACCCCAAGCAGAACAAAAAGAAGGTTCTTCATACAGTAATATTAGTAAGTTCAACTAATCCAAAACATTAAAAATATGTTTACAGCATGCAGCAAAATGACTATTGATCAGTCAAAAAATTGGCAAGCAGAACAGTTTTTCTCTAAAAAGTCTTTGTCAAAGTACAAAGAATAGAATTTGGTGAAGGAAGAAGGAATGAAAGACTATCTTCTCAGCTAAGATACCTCCACAAAATGAAGAAATAGGCCAAAAAAAAAAAACACAATCATCCCCTCAACCCAACAATTAAAATATAATTTAATATGAATCAATGGGCTAATAATTTGGCCATTTAGTAATACTTTAATAGGCCACTAATATAAAATGGTAGGATATCTCAAAATACATGTTTACAAAAGCTAAAAGAAAATTTAATTTAGATAAAAGAAATTAGCATCACATACATAATTCTAGGTAGAGTAACCTGAATGGGAACAAGTTTTCTAGATAAGAATACATCACATTACTATTTCATGTTGAAATAAGAGATCCAGGAAGAGCAAAATTTCAAAAAATCTTGCTAAGTTTGCACCATGGATAGGCAGAATCCCACCATATTATATATAACATAAAACTAAATTAAAAATAAAAAGATTATTTTTGACAAAGTTTTAGATAATCATAAACAGATGCGCACAAAAAACCCTATCAACAATTGCCACATGCAATTTAGCATGAATAAATTATTAGGCATGACAAATAAACAATTGAACATAAATAATTTGTACTGTAACTATATCTCAAAAACATATGCAATAAATAATAGATATAAATAAGGTCAACATATCATCAGTTGAACATAAACAATTGCCACAAATGACAACCAATGTGATATTGAAGTTCTCCATATCCCAACCAAATGGAAGGAAATAGTGATGCTCCAACGAACCTTGCTTTTTAAATGAGAAAAAAATTATTTATTTTGGTTTATTTCTAACCTTAAAATCGTGTCTTCTCATTTCATTAAAATTTAGAACTTTTAGCCAATGCCAAGATGGTATTATAACATCGTCTTACAATGCCTTTCTTCTACTTAAGGGATTAGCATATCCCATTAATATATATAGGTCCTGATAATACATCACTCGAGAGCTTAAAGTCCAATCTAAAATATATTGTGGCAGTTTACTAACTGATTTCCACATGGATGAAAGAAACGCTAGAAAAGTAGCAGATTATGACACATCTATATATAATATTCAAACTTGTGACGATTAAACTACTAGCATTAGGCCATGCTTTATATTTAAACAATTGACATCTAGAACTAAACATCTTGTTTTTATAACAAGTAGCAAATAAGACATGGAAGCATGCGAACAAAATATAGGAACGTCTTGAAAATCATGTAGAAACTAATATTAAACAAAGATGTATGATCTATATAGGATTCCTTCTATACACTACAATTAAACTAATTAATTATCTCAATATTGGCAATATCACTGACCGTAATATATGGTGCTCCACTTGCTGAAACATGATTAATTATTGACTAAATATTATCATTGATATGTTTCTAATGGAAACTTTCACACATTTGGATCTAAAATCTTATGATTTATGGCCTTGTGTCTTATATTGGCTACTTAATCTATCATGGCTATATAAAACTTTTCAATCTATCATGACTTATATGATCCTGTATAAAATTTTCCAAGACATATGTCCTAGTTGTAGCTGATAGTATCATATTTGGAAATGACAGAAACACAGTTCCATTTCTATTGTATAGATAAAGACTAGCCAACTTATACGTGCACTTTCACATTGATTCATATTGGGCAATAGATTTCTTTTCATGTCCAAAACTTTATGTGAAATTATGTAGTAGGCTATCGACCTCTATTCATGTTCAAAGCAAAATTCCAAAAAAAAATTTGTTTTAATAATATTTGATTGTAACAGTATGAAAAACTGTATGTATCATAATTTCAAATGTTAATCAAGATGTAAAATAATCACACGATCAACTCTTAGATTGTTAGAAATATTTTTCTTCTTTCTGTAACAAAATAAACAAAATTAAAGTTACCGGCCTCCAGGAAAGTCACGCACGAAGCACCGCCCTAAGAGTTGATTTGAGTCTATATGCAGACTTTATTTGAATGCTCCTAGTGGTATTTAAACTTTCGCTCTACCGGTATCCCGTTGTTGCACACAACTAAGGAAGATTCACCCAAACTTAGTTTTGTCTAGAAAATTGAAGGAGTGATTGGAATGACAAAAAAAAAAAATGAATATTTGGTTGTGAAGGAGGAGGAGGAATCACATGGTCACTTTTCTTAAGTGTCTCTTCTACAGGACAAAGGAATGAATTATATAGACAACGTTCCACCCATAGAGTTAATATTAGGGATCGGCATTGGGCCGGACCGGGCTGCCCAAGTCCATAAAGTACGGACTCTGGCCGGACATGGGCCGATTTTTTTTTGTCCTAAAGAAATTTCGGGCCGGGCTTAACTATTATTTATGAAGACCAAGCCCGCCCATAAGATTCGGATTTTCGGACCAAGTCAGATTGGGTCGGACTTAGTTGTTATTATAGGCTACAATTGCACTTCAAAAAAAAAAAATAGTATCTCTGCATTGTTGTTTGTTAACTATTGATTTCGACATGACAGTTGATATAATGTTCATTGCTCAAGGTTGAATGATTGATGATATGCAGAAGCATTAGAAATTAGTATATACCGTCTATATTTATGGAAACTGTGTTATGTGAATTTTTATTTCATATATTATGGTCTCCAGAATTTAAGGGGGAGAGCAAATAGCTGTGTGACGTCGAAGGTGATGCAAGTCGAGATTTCAAATGAATTGAGGGGGTTAGTGAGGACCATTTTGGTTCACGATGTTGCATGCTTTGGCTTTTTTATACTGGATTGGTGCTTTGGCCGGTCCAATGTGAACACTTCTTGCTTCCTTTGCTTTGCTTAAAGTAGCTTAGTAGCTCAGGATGATCATTTGACCTTGGGCGAGGCTCGGACAGACGTATAGTCCAAACTTGTATCGGGCTGGCCTCGGGCCGGGCTCGGGTGGACGGATGTATAGCCCAAGCCCGGCCCTATACTAATATGAACCGGGTCGGACTACCCTAATGATCGGGCTCCATCGAGCTTTGGCCCATCGGGTCGGACGGGTTTTTCGGACGCCCATGGACTTCAGGCCAAATGATGATCCCTAATTAATATGATTTATTAGGATAAAAACTGCCAATAAAATAGCTAATAATATCTAATAATTCATAGAAATTTAAGGTCAATAATATAGCCATTAGAGAATAATAAATAGAATGTTGAAAACGGTCAAGAATTAAATTGGTTTGTAAATTGGTTTTTTCAATCAACAGTTTCGATGTCCCATATCGATGGAGCTCATGGAGGACCCAACGACCGTCTCCACTGGCGTGACCTACGAGCGCAAGAACATCGAGAGGGGGCTCTACTCCTGCAAGAAGTCGACGTGCCCCGCAACAATGCAGCGCCTCGACACCTTCGACCTCACCCCCAACCACACCCTCAAGCGCCTCATCGACTCATACCGACGAGGCGCAACATCTCATACCGCACCCGCGGTGGCCGAGCACGAAAAGTTCGTCTCCCTATTGGCTGACGCCGAGTCGAGCCCGTTCTAGGTCAGCTCCCTCAAGAAGCTCCAGTCTATAGTCGAGATGAGCCTCGAGGCCGAGAACGAGTTCGTTAGGTCGGACGGGATACAAGTTCTAACACGCATCACGTCGCAAGCCATCGTCAGCGGAGGGGCCGACTACTCCGCCTTCTGAGCGTGCAAATAGTCCGTCGGCGTCCTCCACCACCTCCCTATTACCGACGCTGCCTCTGCCGATCTCCTGTCGAAGTCGGACTGCATCAAGCCCATGATGCTGCTCCTCCAGCAAGGGAGCACGGAAGCCAGAGTCCACACCATAATCATCTTACAGAAGCTGTCCAGGAAGGCCCACAAGGACTGGATAATGTCGGACCAAGAAACCGACGTCTCCAGATCCCTGCTCGAGCTGCTGTCGGACGAGGTCTCGGCGAAGCTGAGCTCGCTCGACGTGCTGGTCGAGATCGTCGCTGCATCGAACTATGGAAGAAGAGCAGGCAGAGGGCAATCGAGGCGGGCGCGATGTGCGTGCTTGTTGAGCTACTGCCCGACGTCGCCAAGAACAACAAGCGAAGTGTGAGAGGATACTGCTACTGCTGCTGTTGCTGAAGATGTTGTGCGAGTGCCCGAGGGGTGGGTGTAATTCGTCGACCACGGCCTAGGCGTGGCCGCGGTGTCCAAGAGGATGCTGAAGGTGTCCGAGCTGGCCACCAAGCTGGGCGTGAAGATATTGTCTCTGGTATGCAACTCCGTGCCAACCGAGAAGGTGGTCATCGACATGGTGGCGTTCGGCACGGTGAGGAAGCTGTTCTGCTTGCTGCACATCGACAGGAGGTAGTCCACGAAGGACAGGGCGGTGAAGATGATTAGGGTCGCAGGGGGGTGTCTGGAAGCAATACCCTTGTTTTCCTTCTGAACTCAACGAACATCTTAAACTAGTACACTGTACATAAGCATACCGTCCCATGTTTTCGGAAATAGTAACACATTTTTAGAAAAATACTTTATGTATCTCCAAAATTCTATTCCTCCATATCTCTCTGCCACGTAAGTTTTTCCTATTCACTCATGTATTTATAAGGAAGTGTCACGTGATGGAGGGTGAGAAGTGATAGAATTTTTGGAAGTACATATAGCATCACTCGCATTTTTAAATTATCTTTTTTATAGTTCATACTAAATTAAAATTTTATCCAAAGATAATTAAGAATTTAGTATGAACAGTAAAAAAAAAGATCGATAATATGAGGAACATAAGAAAATAGTTAAAAGATCGAAAATTCCGATCTTTCAATTTTTATATAAACATATTATATTACAAAGTTCTCAAGTCCTTTGTATGAGCAATGACTGACTGGAGTTTTTCTCCTTTAATTTGTTTCTTCTTTGAAGCAAAATACTAAACTTAGATTTTCGGTAGGGCTTTGGTGCTGAACCTGAACTCTTTGCGTATGAAATATAAAATGTTGTAAGTTTAAATTTTTTTTTGTGTAAATGCCTTCAATATTTTTTTTTCACAAAACATTATTAAAAATATAAGAAGAAATCAACAATATATGAATATAAATTATAAACAAAAAAAACATCCTCCTCCAAGCCAGAAGGAAAATATACAATATTCAGATTCATGTCCTCAAATGTCAATATCTCATGTTTCATATTGCCATGAAAAATTTGTCATATATACATGATATTGTGGCTTGAATTGCAATTTTCTTCTTTTTCTTTTCCGCAACTAGAAAACACACATTCTAGACTTTATTTGCAAACTAACAAGTATTATTAGTTTTTTTCTTAGGGATTATATATGCAAGAGAAGAGTGTTTTCATGTAGAAAATTGATTGGTTCCCCCATATACTAATATGTAATATGTAATGTTGTAATTTATGAAATTTGTTTACAGACCCTGTTAGATTTGTAATAAACTACATAGATATGTAGAGAAATCTTTCTATTTCTTCTGTATATATGGATCAAATAAAGAATAATTAAATATACAAACTAAAAAGAGATACATTATCCGTGTAAACATTTCGCTTAAGCTCTCTCTCTCTCTCTCTCTCTCTCTCTCTCTCTCTATATATATATATATATATATATATATATATATATATATATATATATATATATATATGGGAGCGGATCAAAGCCCCCCTTAGAAAGCCCCCCAAAAACCCCCCTCACTCTAATTCGTAATATTAATGTTAATATTAATGTTAATATTAATGTTAATGTTAATATTAATGTTAATAATAATTTTAATGTTAATATTAATTTTTTTTAATTTTTTTTATATTAATGTTAATGTTATTGTTAATATTAATGTTAATGTTAATATTAATGTTAATATTAAATTTAATGTTAAGTTTAATGTTAATTTTAGTATTTAATGTTAATATTAACATTAATATTAATATTAACATTAATATTAACATTAAATTAAGGATTAGAGTGAGGGGGGTTTTTGGGGGGCTTTCTAAGGGGGGCTTTTGATCCGCTTCTTATATATATATATATATATATATATATATATATATATATATATATATATATATATATATATATGGAAAACGGGATATCCATAGGCTCTTACTCTTATATGAGCCATTCCACCTTGCTTCCATGTATGCCAATAAAAATATATTAACATGGAATTTTTTTTTAAATAAATAGAAATAAAAGATCCCATAAATGATTTGATAAATAATAACTTATCATGTTTTTGCCTAGGAACTTACCAAATATGTTTGCCTAGTAATTTAAATAGATAGAAATAGAAGATCTCATAATGTTAATGTTAATATTAATGTTAATGTTTATATTAGTATTAAATTAAATGTTAATATTATTGTTAATTTTAATGTTAATATTAATGTTAATATTAATGTTAATATTTATATTAATATTAATTTTAATTTTAATTATAATGTTAATATTATTATTAATTTTAATTTTAATTTTAATTTTAATTTTAATTTTAATTTTATTTTAATTTTAATGTTAATAATAATGTTAATGTTATTAATATTAATATCAATATTAATTTTAATTTTAATACTAATGTTAATATTATTGTTAATATTAATTTCAATGTTAATGTTAATATTAATTATGATTTTAATGTTAATATTAATTTTAATTTTAATGTTAACGTTAATTTAATTCTAATTTTAATTTGGCGGAACAAATGGCATTGTTCATAATTAAATTTTTAGGCAAATATATTTGGTAAATTCCTAAGCAAAAATTAGGTAAGTTATTATTTATCAAATTTTTATGAGATCTTTTATTTCTATCTACTTAAATTTTTTTCTTCGAAGTCATTATGTTTTTATTGGTTCACATAGAAGCCTATATATATATATATATATATATATATATATATATATATATATATATATATATATATATATATATATATATATATATATATATATATTCAAAAAATGTTTGGAGAGCTCGGAGGGCTCCCCCCTGGGCGATGGCCCAGCCCCCCGCTGGTGACTCTCTCCCCGGCCAGATTCGCCTGCCCCACCCTCTCTCCCCCCCTTCCCTCTTCCCCTCCTCCTCCCCTCCCTCATCGCGGCGGTCCTCCCCCAGCCCGGCGATCCTACCGCCCTGCTCGTCGTCGCCTACTCCTTCCATAGGCTGTTGCGGCCATCAATGGCCCCTATGGCCGGGGCTACTTGTAAAATCCCTATTTTTTTAATTATTTTTTTATTATTTTATTAGACTTAAAAATAAATTTATACAATTTATGGTTTTATTAATTATAAAACAATGACGTTAGCCATTGTTTAGTTTTGGAGCACTAGACGACCATGAATTTTGGCACGGAAGATGTAGTAGTGTGCCTTGACTAGTGTACTAGCCATGCCGGGGGAAGCCTAGCCATGGTGATGTCCAAACTAGAAAAATCAGGCCGAGTTGTGAATGGACTTATTTAAATTATTTTAATTAAATATTATTTTATATACTGATTTTTTTAGATGATCCGGGTTGTCAAATTCAGCCCGAACTGGGCCCGAACAAAATTTAAGCTCATGTAGGCATGTGGTGGGACCAAGGTGGCTGTGTAGACATATTTTATGTACGTAGAAATATTTCCTAAAATATTTTAGAATTCCATGTGAAATTTTTAATTATTTAACTATTTGTACAATTATTGGTATTTTATTATTAAATAATATTTTACAATATTTCGTACAATTTTTGGACCTGGATAAGGGTGAGCCATCCTAGACTACCATTTATTAATTTAATATTTTTATTATTATTAAGGTTATTTTTATTATGATTAAATAGTCATAATTATTGATATTTAGTATTATTACTACTTGTCAATTTTATTGTCAATTGGATATATATATATATATATATATATATATATATATATATATATATATATATATATATTTATAAATATATATAAATATATATATATATATATATATATATATATATATATATATATATATATATATATATAAGACAAAAGGAAAAGGAAAAGGAAAAGAAAAGAAAAAAAAGAACTAGTGGTGGTCGGCCCCACATGTAGGAACCGACCACCCAAACAATGAAAGCAGCAGGAGCAGCTAGCATGCGCGCCCACCTTAATGAGCAGCAGCAGATGCAGCAAAGGAAGGGGGGGGGGGGGGGGGCGACCCTTTATAATTCACTTAACATATTTTAGGCCGACTCTTCCATCCTTCCCTCTTTCTATATATACACCTATCAAAGTAAACCCTAAAAATTTCCTCCTTCTTCTTCCTCCCTCCTTCCTCCTACCCTCTCTCCGGCATGCTGTTCGCGAGCACAGCAGCACCCCGCGACTACGGCAACGGAAACAACAAACACCACAACAGTTTTCCACTTTAAGGTACTCAACTTCCCCGATCGATTTCTCTGTCAATTCTACTCCGATTTTCGATCCGTAAATTCGTGTAGAAAGCCCACCTGACCGTCTTCGAGATCCCCCAGGTGGATTTCAACATGGCCATCCAAATTGTTCGAAAAATCGAGGCAAAATTGAAGAAAAACCACTTTTCTGAAATATTAAAAACTGTTTTAAAACACCAACTTGTCGGCCACTTTTCTTTCTGTACAATAGGATTTTGTAGAAACTAATTGAAGATCGTCAAAAATAACATAACCGAAATTGTAACGCACCTTCTGGATTCACTTTTTATCTAGTGTGTAAAAAGTTATACGCTGTTAAAGTTCTCAAAAAAAATTATAAATTCTGTTTTCGAAAATTAGAAAAATACCCCGATACGGCGTGCGTTCCGACAAACCGGGCGACGTGGTCGCGTACTATACGCATCGAAAGACGCGTATGGATGTTGTCGACGTGTGGAATCTGACGAAACCCGATTTCGTTGTATGTGCGCGATGAAATCAGTGCGTATCCGTCGAGATACCCCCGTATCGATCTTTTGCAAATTTAGTCACAACTTCGTGTACACTCATCAAATCGCGACGAAACTTACGCCATTGGACTCGAAATATTTTTCTGGTCCTGTGAGCCACGTTTGGTTCAATTCTGAGAAGATTGACTGGGACACTATTTTGGCGGGCTCACAATCCCACTCAACGGGCGATTTTGTGCACGGCCCACCGGAATCCAAAATTGGACATACCGTTGGGTTCTCATCAAAACAAATTTGTAGATATATAGTTTGACGACTTTAGAGATCGTAGATTCTGGCACATATTTCGGTGCAAAGCGGGTCCAACGGTAGATATCGTTTTGACCCAAAATTACGAAATTGTCCATGTTCCATAATTTAACTTTTGGACAGGCGTTTCCTAGGCATATCTTATATTCCAAACTCGATCGTGATATTTGTTGCAGCATCCGGAGTCATCTGCGGGATTTGGCTTTTCTTGCTTCGTTTATTTGTCTGTTCGAGCTACTGGATTATTCTTTTTTGCACATAACCTCAGGCAAGATACCTTATCGTTATACTGTTTATATTCAGTTTGCATTTTATTACATATTACTGTTCATTTATTTCCAGTTCTTGATTTACTGTCTGCTCATTTATATTAGATGTACTTATTATTATCCTTTGATTGCATATGGACTTAGAGTTAAGAGACTACCGTTTGTAGTGTATTGTATATACCTTGACACAGTTGTACCATGAGGATGTATAAGATGAGTAGCATATAGAGGTCCTTGCGTGTTGGCTGATCACCCGTGCGCATGCGTTAGGTCTAACTGTCAATAGTTGTATATTAGAAGACTTGACGGTTAGTAGTATTACTTGGTCGTGGATGCGACATGATAGGTACATTAGGTGGGAAGAATATTTCTTTGTCGTATGGGCTTCGATTGCACTTCCTTTGTAACCCAGAAGCTCCGCTGGAGATACGGGTATGTTTAGAGTACCTTATTGTTGTTTTGTCACTTACTTTTGTTTGTGGCATATTTTATATTCAGTATTTATATGGCATGTTTATTGTATCTTGTTACGTCTCTCTGAGAACCTGGTTATCTCTTCAGGTGTGTGCTTCTGTGATAGTTGCAGGTGTTCTAGTCGAGGCAGTGATCTTCTTCATCCTTTCGAAGATGATTGTACTTGGCTAGTCTTGTTATTTAATCTATTCCTTCTTGTACCATTTATTTGAGATAGTTGGTAGTGGACTTTGTCTCCGCCCAACGTATTATACAAAGACTTATTACAGTTGATTGTATGATATCTTTTATTCTTTATTTAAGGATGAGATTAGATTACTCTTAGTTTACTGCATTTTACAGCTTATATATTTATACGAGTTTTCCATATATTGGAGTATACTTCGTGTGTATGCAGCTGGCATGGATACGTACCTAGTCCTAAGTATTTTAGGACTGGGACGTTACACTACTGGCTCCAACGAACCTCCAAACGTCTCTAGTCGCTCTCCATCGGCCTTGGCCTGGTCTCCCGACCAGTTCCCCATGGTCGGGATTGGGGAGTCCCCCTCCTCTCCTGTGATGTGCCTGATTCCACCGATCTTAGGGAGTTGACCGACGTCATGCTACTCTCTGACGCTGCCGGATGCGGCCCCCCACTAGCTAGCGATCCATTCACCGACGGTGGATTCCTGCCACCCTAGCACCCGACCAAGTTTTCCTTCCTACCGCCCCCACCCGATTCGTATTCGAATTCGAATCCTAAACCATATTTCCCGCTCGATGGTTTTCCCCCCTCCTTTTCAAATTCCAAATCTCTTGCTTTGGTTGGCGCAACAAATGGGTTGGCACAACCTGAGATCATTGATATGCAGCCAGCTTTGGCGCAACCTGGAACCCACCAACTCGGCATAACTTGCACGATCCAAGGGTTGGCACAACCTGGGATCATACTGGGGCGGCCAACTTTGGCGCAACCTGGGACACTCCAACTTGGCGCAACCTGGGGCCCCTCTGCTGGACACATTTTGGGCACAACCTACCAGGCCTACAGCACGGGGCAACCTGGCCCACTGTTTGGGCAGCCCACTCTAGGTGCAAGTCAGTGGGCGATGCCACTTGGATCCCCTCTTGGGGAGCCTGACATCGGCCTAGGCGCACCTCAGCATATGCCTATTCCTGGCGCAAGTCAGGGGACGGTGCAACTTAGATCCCCTTATGGGGAGTCCAATCACGGTCTCCGCGCATCTCGGCCTATGCTGGACGCCGGCCCCCATTACGCATCTCAGCCTATGTTGTACCATACACAAGCTGTGGCACGCCCCTTCGAGCACTATATCAATACTATCCGGACCGCCCTAATGGCCTTCATGGTTTTCAGTACTCACCTATGGAGCAAGGCGTTGCGACCTCAACCTCGATACTAGGCACGAACAAGAACACTCTCATGGCGCATGGCACTGCTACCTCTGCCATGGAGCTAGGTGTTACGATCCCTACGGTTGGTCGCCAATTAAACCCTCTGAAATACGCGGGTGTGGCGTAACCCACTCTCATCGATCCACCAATACAGTCTGAGATGACACTGGGTGCTCAGAGCCAACCAAATAAGGGACTCTACGCATCCGTTGGTGCAGCCTGTGTCTCTTTCTCTTCGGGCACATACGACCTCCCTTCTTCTTCGGGCACTTGCGACGAATCCTACCCAGCAGGCGCCTTCGACCTTGGATTCTTTAGTGGTGTCCCCCTTCAATCGGATGCGATTGGCTCTTGCCCCCAGCCTGTAGCCGCTCATGCCCTTCCTCCATCTGCGATCGTCCTCAGCGGCGGTGGCACACCTTTCTGCAGCCCCACAATGATCCCCTTCTCCTCCCCCTCTGTTCGCCCTCTCCCGGTCGACCTCATCGCTCTCATCTCCAGTTTGGCACTGGTCTCCTGGCCGATCGCAGCCCCACCCCCTCCCCCATCCCCCGCGTGGCCAGCACCCTGCTTGGGCCGGGGCACGCCTCCTTCGTCGATGCCACTGATTGTCACTCCCACTTTTCATAAATAGGGGTAAAATAGTTATTTTTGTATTTTTGGGAATTTTAGAAATTTTTATTTAATTTTATTGTTATTTGGGAATTTTTAGAGTCGGGTTCGAATTTCAGCTCATTCTGACTTGTATCGGAGACCCGGGGTAGCTTAGACTCTGATCGGGACCCAATTTTAAGTTAGACAAGGACCATAAAATCCAACAAATTAGTCTGGTACCTTTAGACAATTTCCCCGTGACTTAATCGGTCAATTTATAGATTTTAACTTGGCCGTTCCAACCCGGAAAAAATTCTTAAGTCAAATTTTGGCCTAAAGGAGGCTTTGAGGGCATTTTGGACATTAGCCAAATGCCCCCAAACCCCCTTACATAGCCGGCCACCATGGGAGGACCCTCCCTCTTCATTCTACTTCTTCTCCACTCAAGTTCTTCCCTAATTTTGAGTTTTCCTCAAAACCTAGAACCAAATTTGAGTTTTGATCTCTAAAACTTCTATTTTTCTCCAAATTTTTTCCATAGATCCTCTCTACACCATCAAGGGAGGGTGCTACCTAAGTTTGGGAGAAAAGTGCAAGGTGGAAGTGTCCATTCTTCAAAAATCTTCGTATCGGAGAGAGTTTCATTAGGATCTACTCCTAATTGGTAATTACCTATTCTCTAAATCTATTTTCCATGAATGTTATTGATTTTGGAACCCATAGGAACCACACCATGGTTGTGTCCCTTGTGTAGAGATTATAGGCCTATGGGAGACTCCTAGGAGGACTAGGATTAGTGTTTGTGTCCTTGTGTTTGTGTGTCTATGTATATATATATATATATATATATATATATATATATAAATATATATATATATATATATATATATATATATATATATATATATATATATGTGTGTGTGTGTGTGTGTGTGTGTGTGTGTGTGTGTGTGTCTATATTTATATATATATAGATATAGATATGAATGTGAGTGTGAGTGTTTATATATATATATATATATATATATAATATATATATATATATATTTTTTATATAAATATATGACTTTTTTTTTTCTCTCGGAATGGGCTCTTCCCCTCCCGATCCCTCTCCTCCCCCCCGTTTCCCATCTTGGTCTCCCCCCGCCGCCTGACGCCCCCCGCCCGCCCGCCTGTTCGTCCGCCGGCCCCGACGGCCCCCCCCCTTAGTTCTCCGTCGTCGTCGGGGTCGACGCCGTCACTTGGTCCCGTACCCCGCCGCTTCCCCCGATGGCTTCCCACGTCCGGCAGGTGGTCCTCGGCCAGGCCGCTCCCCGCTTCGGGCGGAGACGCAGGCCCCCCAGATCCTCCCTTCCCTCGATCCTAGGTCCCCCCTTCTCGTTGTTATCCCGCGCCCCCTGCCGAACAATCTCCTTGCCGGGATGCTCTGGTAGCGCCGGGCCAGGCCGTCTCGGTGGCGTCTTGAGGAGGTGTTGGCCAGCCACACGCCTCGGTGGTCGACGCCGGTCAACGTCCCACCTCTTCTTCCCCCCCTGGCCGGTTCCTTTTCTCTCATTCCCCCTCATGCTCGCTGGTCGGCGGCGATCTCCGCCTTGGTCGACCGGTCCAATGAGCTGCTCCGGCACACTCATCTTGCGGTGGCGCCGCCGCTGAGCTGGCCGTCCTCCTCCGCCCCTGGCGCGGGACGTGCATCTCCGCCTCCGTCTGTGGCCACGGGTGGAGCCGTACCACCCCTGCGGTGGCCCACTCTCCCCAAGCTCGCGTCCTCCGTTCGGTCGTAGCCGTTTCGGCGAGCTCGTCCTCGGGTCCTCCGCCATCGGTGGCGTGTCCTGGGCCGCTGTCCCCCTTCACGTCTCGTTTCAATTCGAGGGCCTGCAACCTCGGAGAGCGCGCCCCTCGTGCTTCGAGCGTTAACGCTCTTGCTGGTTCCTCGGTTGGACCGCCTCTCCATCCCGTTGGAGTTGGGGCCTCCGTTTGCGCAGGGGTGGCCACCCCATCTGCTGTGGTCCTCTCCCCTTTGGAGACCCACGTGGTGGAACTCTTTGCGCGACCTCAAGCGCTGCTTTGCGCAGGGAGGGATGTTGCCCCTCTTTTGCAGCACGTGGACCCCCCCACGTGTCCTCCCGACCTATCCCTTGTGCGCAATTGGGTCTCCTGACCCCCCTCCCCCATCTCCTGTTGTTGGGGCAACGCAGGAGTCTCTGCGCAGTCTGGTCCCCCCCTCCCCCCATTGCGCGGTTCGATCAGCTCAGCTGGGACCTGAGCTCTCATCTTCCAGAGCCGCCCCCTTCACGCTTTCAGGACCCTGGCGCCGCGGATCCCCACTCAGTCGCGCTCTCCGGTCGTGGTAGACCTCCCTCCCCCTCCACAGTCCCTGGCCCTGGCGTAGTGGATACGCCCCCGGTCGTTCCTTCGTGGCCCAACTCCGTTCACTCCCGGTTGGACAAGTCCGCCCTGAACGCACCCCCGGTCCCGTCTGACAGCAGGGCTACCTCCTCCTATAGTGCGAATAGCGATTCCCTCTGGGTCAACCCCCTGCTGGGTTTTGCCCCGGTCCCCCAGGCTGTCGCTGACATAGAAACTTCCCCCCCTCAGGCCTATGCCAGCTCGGGTTCTCCCGTGGCGCAACTCTCCCTCCCCCCGACAGTTGCTGCAGACGTTCGTGCCTCTCCCCCGTCCTTCGGCGGGATTCTCCCGAGCTCCTCGGCAGACCTCCCTCCCTCCGGACCTTTGCCGGTGCGACCCCCTCCTCGAGTCGCGGTGCGCCGGCTGGCCTGGACCATTCAGCAGCCGGTTCCCTCCCCGGCCCCATCTCCTTTGCGGACGCACTGAGACCTGATCGGATTAGGCCTGGCTCTTTTCCGGCCACGGAAGTGGTCCTGCCTGACGTAAATCTGACGCCTCCGTCGGACGGATTCCCTATCCGGGTCCCCTTCTCCTGCGAGGAAATCCGAGCCCTATCTTCCCCCTTCAGCAGAACTCTGGTCCTCAAGTTTGGATCCGGATGCCCGAAATTCTCTATCGTTCGAGAGGCCATCTCGAGATGGGGCATCTCGGCGACATACCGGATTGCTCCTCTAGACCCCAAACACCTGTTTATCCACCTTTCCTCCGACCAGGACTACAACAAAGTGTGGATGAAAGGTTCAACCAGAATTGATAATCAGTTTGCCAAAATTGTCAAATGGTCACCGAACTTTAACCCCAAGATCGACTCAACTATCATCTCCTCCTGGATCACCCTCCCCAATCTCCCCCTTATATGTTTTCCTGCAGCAGCCCTAAAGAGGATCGCTAGCTCTTTCGGAGTCCTGGTGGCCATCGCCGAGGAAACGAAAAACCTCTCTAAATGTAACTACGCGAAGATTTGTGTAGAGCTGGACCTCACAAAACGAGCCACCCAAGGTGATAGAGATAGAACTCGGTGATCAATCTTTCAGTCAAACGCTGGTTTATGACAACAGCGTTATTTTCTGTCAACACTGTCAGATGCGCGGCCACTCCCTACAATAATGCTTTCGTGCCCACCCAGAACTCAAGAAACATGTCCCGAGGTCAGCGCGCGAGAAGGGAGTAGCATCCCCACCCCGCTCCACATCGAGGACCCCCACCCCCCACCTCCAGTTTCAAATTCCCTCTCCCTCCCCGCTTCTGTCCCCGCCCCCAGCATTCTCTCGAAATTACTCTCCACAATCCCAGTGTAGAGATAAACTCGGAGTCAGCTGCAGAGCCTGAGCTGCCGAGCGCTGAGAGCCTCCCTAACCCCTTATCCCCCTCTCTCGCCATCACCCTCCATAATTCCTTCGAAGCGCTTGACTTTGCTCCGGATGATTGCTCGCCAGAGACGCCTTCCTCCGGTGGCCTCCATAACCCCCACCCCCACCCACCACATTCCGACCTCGTCTTACTTCCCCACCACAACCCCCCCTTTCCTCTCTCTACCTCGCTGCTCATCCCCATTCATCCTCCGTTGACTTAGAGATTCCCGGTGCCCTGTCGTCGGCTGATTTCAACTCTCCTTCCATAGGGGAAGTATCACCTCTCCCCTTTCGATCGGACATCGACCCTCCGCGCCCGTCCACCCCGCTTACCGGAAGATTCTGGCAGGCTCAGAGAGCGGGTTTCCTTGATCGCGACAATCCACTTTGCGCTCTGTCTGAGTGCGAAGACTTCGACATCTCCCACTCAGCAGCTGCAGTCGCTTACTCGAGTTCAGATCGAACTCTAGCTCCGGTCAGCACCCGCCCAGAAAACAACTCTCTCAAGAAAAAGAAGAAATCCAAGAAACAAAGGCAGCGTACGGCGATGATCACGAGATCCGCCGCAAAGCTGCAAAGCCCCCCTCCCTCCTCCGTTAATGCCTAACATTCTTTCTTGGAATGTTCGAGGCATCGGGAATAAACAGACTATGAATCGGATTATCAGCCTTACCAAATCGCACAGGATTGATTTACTAGTCATTATCGAACCCAAAATACCTCACAAAAGAATGAAAGAAATCCAACTCAAACTGGGATTCCCTTCCGCGATTCCCGGTTGTCACGACATTTGGATCTTCTTCACAGCTGACTTCAAATATGGCATTATCAACGATTCCCCCCAAGCCCTCTCCTGCTGGGCTGAGCATCCCGCCTTCAAGTCCCGCATCAACCTTTCGGCCATCCATGGTAGCTGCAGCATCCCGGAGCGCAGAGTCCTCTGGGAGCTTCTGTCGGGCACCTCTATTCCTCACGTCGATATACCTTGGCTTTGCATCGGAGATTTTAACACGGTCTCTTGCAGAGAGGAAAAATCCGGTGGTCGTGACCCCCCTCATTCGGCCATGGAGGACTTCAACAATTTCGCTTTAAACCGCTAATCTATCCGCCATCCCCTTCCACGGCAACCAGTTCACTTAGTGCAACATGCAAGACGGCTCGCATAGACAGTACTCCCGCCTTGATCGGGCCATGGTGAATGACTGTTGGGCAGATTTGGGATTGATCAACAATCTGACGCACCTGAACTCCCCTGAATCTGACCACTCCCCCCTCCTGCTCGAAATCAACATTTCTCATAACCGCATCAAAAAATCCTTCCGCTTCCTCGACTTCTGGCGTCACCACCCCCAGTTCATGCACATCGTGGATGAGGCGTGGGCTTCGGTCACTCACCCGGACCCTCTGGTCAGATTTGCTATCAAACTTAAAGCTACCAGGAAAGCCCTGACGGCCTGGAGCACCATTGCGTTCGGAGACATTTTTCAAGCCATCAAGGATGCTGAAGACGATGTCACCCGTGCGGAGATCGAGTACGCCCTCTTCAATTCCCAGGATAATCGCGCCTCTCTCAACCTCGCCAAGGCCATCCTTAAATCTAGAATCAGGGTTGAATCTGAATTTTGGAGACAAAAGGCCAGATTAACCTGGGACTTGAAAGGGGACAAGAATTCCGGCTTCTTCCACAAATGCGTCAAAGGACGCAGAAGCTCTCTTAAGATTCATCGCATCTGCGATGATAATGGCCATCTTCTCGACGATCAGGAGAATATTCGGTCGGCCGCCACAAACTATTTCTCCAACATGTTCGCTAAAGAGGCCGTGATTAAAGATGACGAATTTCTGGCCGAGATCCCCTCCCTGATTTCTGACATGGATAACGAAAGCATCCGCGCTCCCCCCCTCGGTTGACGAGATTAAAACTGCGGTGTGGTCCATTAATGCCAACAGCGCCCCGGGTCCGGACGGATTCAACGGGGTTTTCTTCCGCTCTTGCTGGAACATCATTCGATCCGATCTTGGGGAGGCCACAACCGCATTCTTTTAAGGTGCCACTTATCCGAAATCTATATCCTCCGCTCACATCATCCTCATTCCCAAGAAAGACAATTCGGACACCTTTAAAGACTTCAGACCTATCAGTCTCTGCTCTTTCACCAACAAAATTATCTCTAAAATCATCGCTTCCAGAATGTCGGGCATACTTCCCAGAATCATATCCGAAGAGCAAAGTGGCTTCGTCAAAGGTCGCAATATCACCGATAATATCCTTCTGGCCCAAGAGATGATCACGTGCATGAAATTCCCGTCCAGGGGAGGAAACGTTGCCATCAAACTGGACATGGAAAAAGCTTACGACCGCCTTGATTGGCAGTTCATGATCTGGGTATTCAGAGCCTTTGGTTTTTCGGAACCGGTGATTGACATCTTCTTTAGATCCATCAACAACTCTTGGTTTTCCACTGTCATAAACGGCCAGCCTCAGGGTTTCTTCAAAGCTACTCGGGGAGTCAGGCAGGGTGACCCCCTCTCCTCCACCATTTTCATCATCACTGCTGAAGTCCTGAGCAGAAACCTCAAAATCATGCCGCGATCTCCTGGGTTCCAACACTTTCACACAACGATCGGTTGCCCTCTCATAACTGATCTGGCGTACGCGGACGACATCCTCATTTTCTCCGCTGGTACTATTGGAGCCATTGAGGTGGTTACTAGAACTCTGGCTAAATATACTCGTTGCTCTGGACAGAAAATCAACAACAGCAAGAGCGTGATCTACACTCATCACAAAGCCGACAGAACCCACTCGGCTGTGCTGTCCTTCATGTCCTCCTTCTCCACAGCTTACCCTCCTTTCTATACTTGGGCTGCCCATTGGTGTACGGCAGAGCGAACGCTGGGATTTTCGAACACATGGTGGGCAAGATTCGCCAGAAAATTGTGGGCTGGCACAACGCCTCCCTTTCTCCCAGGAGGAAGTTAATTCTCATTAAGCACGTTCTATCCTCCATCCCCATATACACCCTGGCGGTGTGCTCGCCTCCCATCAAAGTGCTTCATTCTATTGAATCCATCCTCGCCAATTTCTTTGGGGACATATCGAAGGTAAGAACAAATATCACTGGGCCAGTTGGGCTACCATGGCCAAGTCTACTGAAGAGGGAGGTCTGGGATTCT